>ML422670.1:1698-75926 GCA_005239525.1 Nicotiana knightiana
AAGTGAACTGTAATGCAATCTAGCTAGCGTAACTTGAGAGAGTGCGTCTAGTAAATTATCATAATTACTTGAGAGAGATTTATGGTAGATAGAGTGTTCATGATTGATAGAGACAACTAATCAAACTATAAGAAGTATCTGAGAAGGAAGTTCACCAACGGGGGAAACCATAGTCTTAGACCTTTATCATAATTGTTTACAACACATTGTTAGTAATTGTTATTTATTATTATTGTTAGTAGAATTAGTAAAACATCACCAATTTATATTCAAAAAGTCTTGAGAGAATTGATTGAGTAAAATTTTCATATTCTAAAGACTTGATTGATACTTTAATTCCCTGTGGGATCGACTCTGGGCATAATATCCCGGATTATATTTTCAACGCTCGTTAGTCTTTTATTAGATATAGTTAAGCGTGATTAGTGCATAAGAGGGAGATTCAGAGAGTTGCAATTTTAGGCTATATGATGAGCGCGGACCGCACCAGAATTGTGCAGCCGCAAAAGTCCCTGTGCAGCCGCAATCAAAATTATGTGGTCCGTGATGAACGAGAATCAGAGAGTTGGTAACTTGGGCAAAATGAAGGAGTGCGGACTGCACCAGAATTGTGCGGCCGCAAGATGTCAAGCGCGGTCACATACACAATTGTGCGGTCCGCGATGATGAAGAGTCAAAGAGTTGATTTCAAGCCAAACTCAAGCAAGTGCGGACCGCATCACTTTTACACGGCTGCATAATCATGAACGCGACCGCAGTTAGAATTGTGCGCTCCGCGAAAGTCCAGCTCAAGCCAGAAGCAAAAGTGAAGAACGCGGATCGCACCAGAATTGTGCGGCCGCGAAAGCAAGAGTGCGACCGCACTCAGAATTATGCGGCCTCAATACCTCCGCAGGGAAGTTTTTGTCACATATTTTCAGCTTAGTATAAATAGAATCTTTTGTCATTTTTAGGGAATGTTATGTTTTGTAGTAGCATCTGAGACGGCTAGTTTTACTGTTTTCAAAAATTTTGTACTAGATTCACTTCTTAACATTATATTTTCATCCCGTAATTTAATATTATGGATTTTATCTTCATTTCATCTTTAATTTCTTCTATTTTCATGAGTAGCTAAACCCATTGCTAGGGTTGTGACCCAACCTTAGTATGCGTATTCAATGGGTGTTTGATTTTAGGGCTTGAATGTGAATGGGTTAGTGATATTTAGCTTAGTTATTGCTAGAACTCAAGAATCAATGGTTGCAAACATTGATTCATGCTTTTATGGCTTAGAAGGGACTAAGTCTAGGAAAACTAGGCTAACAAGGAATTGGAGTGAACTCAAGAAATTGATAGCCCCAATTAAAGGGTTAAACCTAGAGATAGTAATACCTGACTTGAGCTAATATTACTTGATTTGTATGAATACCCATTTGGACTTGAGAAAGTCAAATTGGAAAAAATCACTCAAACTATAGAGAGGTATAGAGCGAGTATCTGGGTGTGATAGCTATATTACAATCCCAACTAATCAAGATTACCCTAGATTCTACCACTCGCTAGATAACCACCTAGGTAGAAGTCACGACCCTAATCTCTTTTAACACTTGAAAAATCCAACAAAAATATTGTCCTTAGTTTCAATTATTGCAATCATTAGAGTAAAGATAGAAGTAGAATATAAACCCAAACTTGTGGAAGTGTAATTAGATTCAAAGCCCGTAACTCGCTTAGATATAAACCTAATTCCAAACATTAACTCCCTGTGGATTTGATCCCGACCTTAGTTGGGTTAAAACTACATCGACCCCCCTCGCTACTTAATTCCAAGAAAGCAATGATGAAAGGAATAGAGTGATTAGAAAAGGAGAAAAATGATTGTCATGATCGGAAATGTACCATTGGCGGAGGAGGTAGATGACGAGCAAGTGGATGAGGTTCATCTTGAACCTCAAGTACAAAGGAGAGGCGACCCGCCTCATGAAAACATCCCAAACCCTCCCATCCTCCTCTTCCAAGAGCAGCACACCGGATGTTGCCCAATGAAGGCTATGCGAGTGCAATAGTCCCGCCCCGGATTAGGGAGGGCAACTTTCAAATAACCAATGTCATTCTTACACTGCTGGAATGGAGGGGTTTCTTCACCGAAGCTCTACATCAAAACGCATATAAGCATCTCAAACGTTTTGTTGACACGTGATGGGGGAACAAGCAGACGAATGTCTCTGAGGACGCATTGAGGTTAAGGCTATTCCCTTTTTCACTTCGGGGAAAAGCTTTGGATTGGCTAGAGAGGTTGCCCAACCATTCCATACACACTTGGGATGAGTTGGCCGAGAAGTTAGTTCTTTTCTCTGGGGCATATGGTGACGCTAAGAGATGAAATTTTGGCTTTCAAACAATAGCCAAATGAACCGTTGCATGAAATTTTGGAACGGTATCGCACAATGGTCAAAGAATGCCCCAACAACGATATGACTTAGGCAATGATCCAACAAACCTTTTACAGGGGGATCAACACAACTAACTAGTGTGTGGTGAATCAACTTGTGGGGACCCTAATGTTATCCACCTCCACAAGGAACTACATGATCATGGGCAACACATAGCTGAGTTGACAACCATCATGATCAAATTGGCCAAATCTCAACTTCAACAGGTTCAGGGGCCAAAACAGGTAAATGCCATGGTAGGAGTAAACATGTTGGTCAACAAGAGAAGCCAACAAGGTCAACAAGTGCAACATCCGGAGCAATTTGAGCAAAGTAGTAGTAGGTACAATCAAGATGATGCATATGATGATCAAAGTGAATAGGTTCAATATATCAACAATTATCAAGGTCAACAGAGCAATGCTCCAAATCAATAACAGTAGAGATCACAGGGAAACCAAGGAAATTGGGGCAACCAAGGTCAACAAGGAAATTGGAATAGTGGCAACAACAACAACTAAGGCAATTGGGGGAACAACAATAATCAAAATTGGGGTAATCATGGAAATCAAGGAATTGGGGAGTAAATAATCAAGGCATTTGGGGCGGCAACAATCAAAGTAATTGGGGAGGCAATAACAATCAAGGGGGTTGGAACAACAACAATCAAGGAAATCGGGGGTCGATCTTTCAAAGGCCCCCGATGTATCAAAAACCAAACAACCCGCCTCCATATCTGCCAAAAGGTCCTAGTTCTTCCAACAATGAGATGGGACGGATTGAAAACATGTTCAAGAAAATGATGGAGAAAAACACCGACTCCGATGCCCAATTATCCTCCCACAACACTTCTACTCGCAACTTGGAAGTTCAACTTAGCCAAATTTCTCAAGCTTTGAATACTCTCCCTAAGGGGGTATTACCAAGTGATACGGTGGTGATCCCGAAGGGTGGAAACAATACGGGGCATGCTATGGAGGTGACAACAAGAAGTGGGAGAGGTGGGGTTGCTAGTACCTCAAACTCAAGAAAGAATATGAATGATGATGTGTTGGTGCAAGCTGATGATGAGCCAAGCAATGATGTTCAAACAAATGATGAGGTGAGGATAGGAATTGATGAAAATGTGGAGGAGACACAAGATGATGTGAATCCATCTAGGGAACATGTGATAGACATACCGGATCCGATAATGCCCAAAGACAAGGCTCCTTTTCCAAGGCCTCCTCCACCATATCCTCAAAGGCTCGCAAAGCAAAACAAGGAGAATCAATTCAAGAAAGTCATTTATATGATGAAAATTTTGTCCATAAATGTGCCATTGGTTGAAGCCTTAGAATAAATGTCGGGATATGCCAAGTTCATGAAGGACTTGGTAACAAAGAATAGATCAATGAACTGTGAAACGATCAAAATTACACATCAAGAGAGTTCCATTGTGAATTCCATGGCTTCAAAGTTAGAAGACCCCGGTGCCTTTACAATCCTGTGCACAATTAGGAGTGCCGGTTTCGCCAAAGCTTTATGTGACTTGGGAGCGAGCATTAACTTGATGCCATATTCTGTGTTCAACACATTGGGGATTGGGCAAACAATACACACATCCATGAGGTTGAAAATGGCGGACCGGACAATGAAGAGGACATTGGGGATAATTGATGATGTGTTAGTTCGGGTCGACAAGTTCATACTTCCCGCGGATTTTGTGATACTTGACTGTGAAGTTGACTATGAGGTGCCAATCATTTTGGAGAGACCTTTCCTAGCTACAGGGAAGGCCTTAGTTGATGTGGAAGCTGGTGAGCTCACCTTCCGGGTGGGCAATGAAAAAGTTATGTTCCATGTTTGCAAGTCAATGAGGCAGCCTAATAGCAACGAAGTGTGTTCGTTCGTGGATCTTGTGACCGAAGTTATTACTGATGACACAAGTGTTGTGATTAATGTTTAAGATCCATTGGAAGTTGTGTTATTGAATCATGATGAGGATGAGAAGGAAGGCTTGGTAGAATGTGTCAATGCTTTGCAAGGATGAAATCATATACATATGGGCCCCGAAAACTTTCCTTGGACCTTGAAAACCGGAAGACTCCACAAACAAAGCCCTCAATCGAGAAGCCTCCCACATTGGAGTTGAAGCCCTTGCTTCATACCTCAGGTATGAGTTTGTAGGCCCTTGTTCCGCTTTACCTGTTATTCTTTCCTCGTGCTTAACTAACGTGTAGGTAGATTCCACCCTTGTGGTGCTCCAAATGAGGAAGAAGGCAATAGGTTGGACATTGGTGGATATTCGGGGTATAAGCCCCACCTTTTTAATGCACAAAATCATATTGGAGGAGGATGAAAAACCCTCCGTGGAACATTAAAGAAGGTTGAATGAGGCCACGCAAGAGGTAGTCAAGAAAGAGATCATCAAGTGGTTGGATGCTCGAGTTGTCTATCCCATTTCCGATAGTTCATGGACTTCACGGGTACAATGTCCCAAAGAAGGGGGAATAACTGTGATTACAAATGACAAAAATTAATTGATCCCCGCAAGAACTGTTATCGGCTGGAGAGTATGCATGGATTATAGGAAGCTCAACAAAGTGAATCTGAAAGACCATTTTTCGCTTCCATTTCTTGATAAGATATTGGATAGGCTAGTTGGATGTGCTTATTATTGCTTCTTGGATAGGTATTCCGGATATAACCAGATTCTTATTGCACCTGAAGACCAAGAGAAGACCATATCCACTTGTCCGTATGGCACATTCGCATTCTCGGGGATGCCTTTCGGTTTATGTAATGCACCGGCTACTTTTCAACGGTGTATGATGGAAATATTCACTAATATGGTGGAGGACTTCCTCGAGGTTTTCATAGATGATTTCTCTATTGTGGGGGATTCTTTTGAAGAGTGTTTGGACAATCTTGATAAGGTATTGGCACGTTGTGAAGAGACTAACTTGGTGCTTAGAAGTGCCACTTTATGGTCGAGGAGGGCATTGTCCTCGGCCACAAGATCTCCAAGAATGGTATTAAAATGGATAAAGCAAAAACTAAAGTGATATCAAAACTCCCTCCTCCTACTTCCATCAAGGGAGTGAGGAGTTTTCTAGGTCACACGGGGTTTTACCATCGGTTCATCAAGGCTTTCTCAAAGGTGGTGAACCCCATATGCAAGTTATTGGAAAAAGATGCCAAATTTGTGTTCAATGATGATTGTATGAAGTAATTTGAGCTACTCAAGTATAGGTTTACTACCACTCCCATCATTAACGCACCAAATTGGAGCTTACCATTTGAGCTCATATGCGATGCTAGTGACGTGGCGGTATTGGGGCAAAGAATTAACAAGATCTTCCATCCGGTCTACTATGCTAGTAAGACCATGAACGAGGCCCAAGTCAACTGTACGGTGACCGAGAAAGAACTCTTAGCCATTGTCTTTGCTATGGAAAAGTTTCGCCCGTACCTCATGGGTACCAAAGTGATTGTTCACACCGATCATGCGGAACTTCATTATTTGATGAGTAGAAAGGACTCTAAGGCTAGATTAATGCGGTGGGTACTTCTTCTACAAGAATTTGATCTTGAAATCATAGACCGCAAAGATAGTGAGAATCAAGTGGCGGACCACTTATCCCGATTGGAGGAGGAGGGGAGGCCCCATGATGGCCTTGAGATCAATGATTCGTTTTCGGATGAACAACTCTTTTCCATGTCTTTGACCGGGATGCCTTGGTTTGCCGATGTGGCTAACTATCTTGTGAGCGGCATTGTCCTGAATGAGTTCTCTTCAAACCAAAGGAAGAAGCTCAAACGGGACTGCTTGGATTATTATTGGGACGATCCATATCTTTCCAAAATTTGCACTGATGGTGTTATTCGGGAGATGTGTTCCAGAAGAAGAGCAATTGGGTATTCTTGAAGCTTGCCATTCTTCGCCATATGGTGGTCACCATGGTGGAGCGAGAACTGCTACAAAGGTCCTAAGCTCTAGATTCTATTGGCCTACCTTGTACAAAGACGCTAGCGAGCTCGTTAAGCGTTATGATGATTGACAAAGGGCCGGTGGGATCTCCAAGAAAAATGAGATTCCTCTCACCACCATCCTCGAGATTGATATTTTCGATGTGTGGGGCATCGACTTTATGGGTCCATTTGTGAGATCATGTGGGAACACCTATATTCTTGTTGCTGTGGATTACGTGTCCAAATGGGTTGAAGCTGTGGCTTTTCCCAACAATGAAGCATGGAGTATGGTAGCCTTCTTGAAGAAAAACATATTCACAAGGTTTGGTACCCCACGGGCTATCATTAGTTATGGGGGATCACATTTTTGCAACAAAGCCTTTGTCACTTTACTCTCCAAGTATGGTGTCACTCACAAGGTGTCGACCCCCTATCACCCCCAGGAAAGTGGACAGGTTGAAGTCTCCAACCGAGCGATCAAGAGTATTCTATCCAAGACTGTCAATGCAAACCGAACTGATTAGTCAAGGAAACTTGAAGGGGCCTATAGAACAGTTTACAAAACTCCAATTGGTATGTCTCTGTATCAGTTGGTATTCGAGAAAGCATGTCACCTCACGGTGGAATTAGAGCATAAGGCCATGTGGGCGTTGAAGAAATTGAACCTTGAGTGGGATGTAGCTGCCAATCTTTGGGTGGAGAAATTGAATGAACTTGATGAGTTCCGGGTTCATGCTTACTCCAGTTCATCCTTGTATAAGGACAAGATGAAGTACCTACATGATAAGTATATCTGGAACAAAGAATTCAAAGAAGCTGGCCTTGTTCTTTTATTTAACTCTCGGTTACGGATGTTTCCGGGAAAGCTAAAATCAAAGTGGAGTGGTCCTTTTGAAGTGGTACATGTGACTCCTTTTGGTGCTCTAGATTTGAAAAATAAGGATAGTGAAATATTTAGAATCAATGGACACCGGGTGAAGCACTACCTTGGTAAGGTTGATGATGGCCACGTTGTGGCATTGCTCCATTTTCAAATTAATTTTGGTAACATGCGTCGTGCCGCGACGTTAAATCAGGCGCTTCTTGGGAGGCAACCCATGTGTTTTTTCTTTCTCTTGATTTTATTTTTTTAGATTAGGCATTATAATCGGCTAACTGGTTGTGAAGTGTATGCAGGAATTGGGTGTGCAGTGCAGGAAAGTGACAAGGAAAAAATTGGCTAAGTGGTGAAATTGTGCGGCACGCACCAGAATTATGAGGACCACACAAGCCCTTAGAAGCCACACAATTCTGTGTGCAGTCGCAGAGCTGGGAGATGGAAAATGCCAACTCTCTAAAGTTTTTCTTGACAAACATTCTTAAGTATTCTCGACCGCAATCAAAATTTCACGGACCGCACAAAATGTGCGGCCGCAACCATTTTTATGCGAACCACACCATTGATTCAGCTTCTAAGTTAGAAAAAGGTAAAGAGTGTGGACCGCACCAAAATTGTGCGGCTGTACTCAGGTAAGTTGGTGGGCCAACATGGTAAAAGTATAAATAAGACTTTCTGAGACTTTTCACACTTTACACACTCTGACCTCTCAAGCTAGACTAAGCACGATGCACTTTCTCTCTTGTTTTCAATCTCGTCTCATATTCATCAAGTGTTGAATTCATACTATATTTCACTATTGGTAGGTTGATTTCAATGGTTTAATTTCATCTTTTTCTTTTCTTTTCTCTTTGTTTTAGTTTTCTTTTTTATCTAGGGTTAGGTTCATGCCAAAAATGTCAAATTGATGAGTAAATCTTTCTTAGAGTCATGTGGGTAGTGTTTGCATGCTTAATGGGGGTTGGGGTTAGTAGCTTTTCATGTTTAATTGCCACAAATCATGTCTAATTAGTGAAAACCCTAGTGTTAATTGAACTGTAGTGCCGCTCTGATTTGAATTTCGCGGCCGCACATATTTTTATGCGGTCCGCACTAGGGTATGCGGCTGCATACATTATTTTGCGGTCCGCGATACCTTAGGTTGAAGGCACTTTTGATTGCTAAGTTTGTGCAGTCGCACTTAATTTTGTGCGGTCGGGGGTAGATTTTTACCGCCGCACTCAATATTGTACGGTCCACACAGTTAATCTTCAGAGACCCAACAAAACGATTATGCGGTCACACTCAAAATTGTGCGGTCCGCGATGGGTTTTTGCGGCCACACTCAAATTGTGCGGTCCGCACTAAGGTAAGTTCAGAGAACCAGTAGTCTAAACCTGGAATCTCCACGGCCGCACTCAAAATTTTGCGGTCCGCGATGGGCATTATGTGGCTGCACTCATTTTTATACGATCCGCATTGGGCAGTCCACGGCCGCACTCACTTTTGTGCGGTCCACGCTGCCCAATAATGAGAAGTTGTGTCCTTATTTTCAATTGTGATTCTATAACACATGATGAACCCCAATTCTAACTGACTTTCACTACTTGTATGTTGCAGACAATGGTGCGTTCACGTGGTAGAGGTGATACTTCCAAAGGGAGGGCAGAATCCTCCTGAGGCCGGGGTCAAGGAAACCCCCAACATGCCACTGTCAGTCCAGAAAGTATTGAGCAAAAAGACTACACTCAGTAGACCACCTCCGAACACCTCAGACACCAATGAATACCTCCCATCCCGGGAAACTTCTGAGGGGGATTTAGTACAAGCACAACCGGGGGCGCAATCAAAAAAATTCCCCGGTAGACTCCACTTAGTCAATGAACCAACCTCCTCTTTCAGTTCATCTGAAGGTTCGGAGGGAGGTAGTCAAGCATCTGAACCCTCTTCCCCACCTGCTACAACACCTGCTACAGCTGCCTTAATCAATTTGGATGATGATGATGAGGTCACAGACGATGGGCAAGGGGGAGACACAAGTGTTGGAGGCTTGGCTAGATCAAGGAAGCCGGAGGTGTGGGCTGATAGGTTTTTCATTGAGAAGGCATATGCCAAGTTTAGAGAATGGTGGTCCCAAAGGTCGCTCACTCTTGAGCGACAATTCTTTACTAAAGACCTAAGCAAGCACAACCCTAATGTCCTTAAGCAGTTTGTGGAGAGAAAAGGATGGAAATGGTTCACCGGCCGTATGCAAGATGCCAATGAATACCTCGTCAAAACATTATATACCAATGTTGCCCACAACAAAAAGGTTACCAAGGTGATGAAGGTCCAAAACTTGAAAATCCGTTTTGATGGCCACGCACTGAACAGATATGTAGGATTTGAGGAGGTTGAAGAGTGCAATACCTGGAGAAGCTAGCTATGGGTGATGCAGTTCGCCCATGGCTAGCTGAGATACTAGCTATTTCGCGGACAACACCTGCATGGCTCATAGCAGGAGTACAGAGAACATCCTTCCACTCCCCCGGGCAGTATTAGTAGCTTCCATCATGGCAGGATATCCTATTAATGTGGGAACTTGATGTCCTTCAACATCTCAAATGTGGTCTAGAAAGAAGAAAGACCATATCCCTACCCCAACTTCCTCACAGAGTATTTCCAAGATCAAGGGGTAGAGTCGAGATCTTGGTAAGGCAAAATTTTGTCTTGGCCTACAAATTGAGCATGTAACAAATAGAATTTATGTCCATCAATCAACATACACGGAAAGTTTTAAAGCGATTTTACATGGATAATGCACATCCATTGAGTACCCCAATGGTTGTGAGATCACTTGGCATAAATAAAGATCCATTTTGGCCTCAAGAAAATAACGTAAAACTCGTTGGTGATGAAACTCCATATCTTAGTGCAATTGGGGCACTGATATATCTTGCTAACAATACTCGGCCATATATTGATTTTGCAGTAACCTTATTAGCAAGATTCAGTTCCTCTCCAACAAGAAGACATTGGAATGGTGTTAAGCTTATACTTAGATATCTTCGAGGAACTCCAGATATGGGATTGTTCTATTCTAATGAAATTAAGTCAGAAATGATTGGCTATGTTGATGCAGGTTATTTGTCTGATTCACATAAAGTTCAATCTCAAACATGCTATTTATTTACATATGGAGGTACATCTATATCATGGCGTTCAATGAAACAAACAATAGCTGTCACATCATCAAATCATGCTGAGATAATAGCCATTTATGAAGCTAGTCAAAAATGTGTTTGTTTGAGATCAATGACTCAACATATTCAGGAAATGTGTGATTTTCTTATGAAAAAAGATAATCCAACTACACTATATGAAGACAATGTTGCTTGCATTGCTCAACTAAAAGGAGGATACATCAAAAGAGACAGAACAAAATATATTTCACCAAAGTTCTTTTTCACGCATAATCATCAACAAAATGGTGAAATTAATGTTCACCAGATTCGTTCATGTGAAAATTTGGTTGATATGTTCACTAAGGCATTACCAACTTCAACATTTGAGAAGTTGAGACAGAAGATTGGTATGCGACGTCTTCGAGAAATAAAGTGATGTTTTCACGAGGGGGAGTAAGATACGTGTAGCCTAGGTTTTGTCCCACTGGGTTTTCCTAGTAAGGTTTTAAACTAGGCAGCAAATAAAGCGTATTACAAATATGTGTACTTTTTTTCCTTGACTAAGATTTTTTCCCACAGGGTTTTTCTTAGTAAGGTTTTAACGAGGCATATTATCTATTTTTGGACATCCAAGGAGGAGTGTTGTAAAACCTATAGTAATTGTGGATGTCACTACTCCCACTACCTTCACCAATGATGTGTATGACATCCCACTACTCATCACTATTATGATGGTAACTCCCACACCTCCATAATCCCTCCCCATGATCCTCTCCCATGATCTCAAAGGTTAATGTCATGTTTAAGACAATTTTTTGTAACCTTCTATGCAATAATATAAATAGAGGCATGAAATGTGATATGGGATACACTTGAACACTTGATGAAATAAGAAAGTTCTCTTCTTTTCTTATTCTACTTATCTTCTTATTTATAATGTCACTTTGAGCTACATTTCTTAATAAAAACAGCTTTTTCTCAATCGAAAACTCGAATTTTGAATTTCCACAACCAGGCTTTTACAATTTTGGCACCATTATTTCGATTACCAATTTCCTTGTTTGATGTTATGTCCACAATAGTATGTCCCATGGCAAACAATCAGTTGAATTTTGAAATCAAGGCCATTGACTTTTGACACAAGAACCCGGTCAAATCATCCATATAAAGCTTAAAGCAGTAACATAAGATATCAACAATGCAAGCCAAACAAAAAAAATAAAAATAAAAACGAAGGCACCAAAATTAAATCGATAACAGAATTTTCATAACATTCTACAAAAAGATAAAACATGTCAATCAATAGAGCAAACAGACTTCATATCCGGTTTTAAAAACTTCTCGATCATCCTTAACACAAGGAAGAACAACCAAATTCTTGAAGGCGATTTGGGGAAGATGACATAGTATGTTACTTTTTACAGTTACTGAGAATCGTAACACCTTTAATTTCTTTCAGATATAAGAAAAACCTAAAATGAGAAGAAGAAATTGCAGCTGGTGATGGGAGGGGAAGGCTTCTCCTGCTACTTCTTGCATGATCTATATTCAGGTGAGTTTTCTCGTAAAGGTGATAAAGGCTGCCTCAACGAATCAACCTCGCTGAAATCAAGTTTTCCCTCGACTGGACTGCTTATCTTGGGGCTTGATTTCCTTTTGTTACCCTGGTGAAGAATTAAAGATTTATAGAAATATTAAGTTATGAACGGCTGCGTCGAATAATGCATTGAGAGGAAACAAATAATCAAGCTAAAAGCCTATAAGAAACTCCTAGAAGTTCACCTTGCCAGAAGAAGGCTTTCCAACAGAACTAGGTGTGTTCTTCTCTTTCTGGTATAGCCTTATCAGCCTTTTATTCTCCTTATCCAAAACACGGTTTTCTTCAAACAACACCTGCACCTACATATCAGAAAATTATCATGTTTTCTCAATTTACATAATCGACAAGAGATCAAACGCTTTTTCTCCCTCTATAAATCTACTTACCTCATCTTCAGCTTTATGGAGATTTATCCTCAAATGTTCCTTTTCTTTCTGCAGAGTCTTGACCTCAGCAGCCAGAGCAATAGCCTTTTGAGTCGATGGCCTCAATCTATCAAAATCAGAAGGCACTTCAGCTGACAATCAGACAAATTGCGTAACTGTCGACACTTGGGTAAACAGAAGTTAAACTCACCGCTTCCACTTTGTCAACAAGCTTTGGCAAACTTCCATACCACCATTTGCCTCCAGAAATGCATGTGCTGTTGATGCAGCATCATCTTTACCAATCAGAGTTTCCAGAAAAGTATCGAGCAGATTTTCTTCCACAGAAACATCGTCCGTGGCTGTGTCATCCTTCACGTACAAGTAGTAACCAAAAATTAGTCTCCAGAAGAAAGATTCTATGTCTTGCAATCAGGAGACGTGTCAGAGAGTCACCAAAATAATAGGATGTATAACAACTAATTGACAGAGGACATTGACCACGTTATTCTTGAAGCAGCCCGAATAAATTAGCCAATCACATATCCTCAGAAGAAGGGTCAAATTATCTGAACAACCATCACACAAGAGAAAATACACCTGAATTCCGGGATAGAGAAAGGAATAAGCCCTCTCATTGTCATAATCTAAGTTGCGCGGACTCTTCGATTTTGGTGCCGTCCCCGTCCGGATACGAGACGGATTACGGGGACGGGATACGTCCCGGATACGGTCAACTGACTTCGGACATTTTGACCGGATTCCATCGACAAATATTGGAAGAAAATTGAGATTTTGATTTCTCAAAATAAAAAAAAATACAGATTTAGCACATGAAAGAGTAATGTCTATCTTGGAGAATGAAAGATTGAATTGTACAATATTCATGTAAGTTTTTCACGGAATATCTCTCAAAATTTACAATATTTTTATAGTTCTATGTTTTATTAGCCGAATCCCGCACCCGTATCCATATCCAGATTCGCACCCCCGAATCTTAAAATTTAGATTTTGTCGAATCCGATACTCGGGCCCCGTCCTCGTATCCGATACCCGCACCCGAGTCCAAGCAACTTAGGTCATAACAACAACAGAAGTCCACACAGGAGTTTCATTACCTTATGTTAAGTAACATGGATTCCCATCTGAGTATCTGAAATTGAATCTAAGTGTTGGATACATAATCCCATAAATCTAGGATTCGAAATATATTGAAAGGTCGTTGAGTCAAATAAATATAAACAAATTTATTTAAGGTCTACTATTATTTTATTTATTTGTTCTGTAATACCACATCATATAATAGCAATAAAACAAAAAGAAGAAAAAACCTATAAAGAGCAAGTAGGAAATGTTATGGGGGCCTACTCTTAGACAAAACCCAGCGCATCATACAATAGAAACAAAAATGAAGTCTAATGAAGCAAGAAATGGAAAAAAGAAATTACTCCATATTTGAACCTGGAAATGAAGTCTAATGAAGCAAGAAATGGAAAAAAGAAATTACTCCATATTTGAACCTGGAAATGAAGTCTAATGAAGCAAGAAATGGAAAAAAGAAATTACTCCATATTTGAACCTGGACAGTGACAACATATGGCAGGCGACAACTTTCATGCGAGTATTAGATTTTGCCGAATCCGATACTCGGGCCCCGTCCTCGTATCCGATACCCGCACCCGAGTCCAAGCAACTTAGGTCATAACAACAACAGAAGTCCACACAGGAGTTTCATTACCTTATGTTAAGTAACATGGATTCCCATCTGAGTATCTGAAATTGAATCTAAGTGTTGGATACATAATCCCATAAATCTAGGATTCGAAATATATTGAAAGGTCGTTGAGTCAAATAAATATAAATAAATTTATTTAAGGTCTACTATTATTTTATTTATTTGTTCTGTAATACCACATCATATAATAGCAATAAAACAAAAAGAAGAAAAAACCTATNTTTCATCACCCCCTCTTCTCACTGAGTCAACACCTCCTCCTCATGCTGATCGATTCTAGAATGAATAACACTAACACACTGATGTGTTGTGTCAACAACAGTCAAAAACGATAATGGGAGAATTCGTGTAACATATAACTTATGCTTAAATCAAAAAATTGAGATATTGGTACAACAGAAGGCTTGAGAAACCTCGCCCTAATGTATGCTATCATCGTAGAACTTCAACCACATCATAACTCATGATTAAAGAATGAGACGATGAACAAAGTCATGAACCTCATATTACCCACATACAACAGCCCTATGGAGCTTGTGTCAAAAAACTTTCCCACAGCATAACCAATTTTAAAATCCTAATGAAATAACATGAAAAGTTTAAGCAACAACAAAATTCATTTGCTTCCCTGTATCATAGACCTCATAGGCTTTAGAGACTCGAGCCTAATGTACGCTACTACCAGAGATACTTTTACGGCATCATAACTCTTAGTTGAAGAATAAGACGATCGACAAAGTACCATAGACCTAATGCCTAAAACCCTAAAGACGGAGACCTTATGCCTAAACTCCTAAAATGGAGACATTGATACAAACATTTTGAATGACCTCAACCCTAAATGTATGTTACCATCGAAGTATAATCACATCATAACTCATATAGTTGAAGAATAAGGCTATAAACAAATACAGAGACCTAATTCTGAAAACCCAAAAGTGGAGACCTTATGCCTAAAACCCTAAAAAGGGAGACAATGGTACAACACAAGGGCCAAGGATCAAGAGATCTCGAGCTTAACGTATGCTACCGTCAGAGTTATTTTAACTACATCATAACTCATTGTTAATGAATTGGGCAATCAACAAAGTCGTGAGCCTCATTATATCCAGACTGTACTCTATGGAGCTTTTCGGGTCGAAAACCTCTTTCACACCAGATTAGATCTCAAAAAATCACAATGAAATAATGTGAATAATTTATGTTGTAGCAAAAATTCAACAGTTTCCATGTAACCCCACCTCCAGAATAAAACTTTGCAATATCAAATCATGACCAGAGCATTGACAACCTAAGTTCCGCGGACTCTTCGATTTTGGTGTCGTCACCGTCCGGATACGGGACGGATACAGTCAACTGAATTCAGACACTTTGACCGGAGTCCATCGACAAATTTGGGAGAAAATTTGAGATTTTGAATTCTCAAAATAAAAAATAAAATAGATTTAGAACAATGTCCATCTTGGAGAATGAAACATTGAATGGTACAACTTTCATGTAAGTTTTTCACAAAATATCTCTTAAAATTTACAATATTTTTATAGCTCTATTTTTTATTAGCCAAATCCCCGCACCCGTATCCATATCCGGATCTGCACCCCCGAATACTAAGTTGCTCGGACTCGGGTGCGGGTATCCGATACGGGGACGGATCCGAGTATCGGATTCGGCAAAATCTAAATTTTAAGATGCGGGGGTGCGGAAAACCGATATGGATACGGGTGCGGAGATTTGGCTAATAAAAAATAGAGCTATAAAAATATTGTAAATTTTGAGAGATATTATGTAAAAAACTTACATGAATATTGTACAATTCAATCTTTCATTCTCCAAGATGGACATTTTTTTTTCATTATTCTAAATCTGTTTTATTTTTTATTTTGAGAAATCAAAATCTCAATTTTTCTCCCAATTTTATCGATGGACTCCGGTGAAAGTGCCCAAAGTCAGTTGACCGTATCCAGAACGTATCACGTCCCCGTATCCGTATCCATCCCGTTTCCGGACGGGGACGGCACCAAAATCGAAGAGTCCGCGATGTAATTAGAAACGTTCACAAAATCCCAAAAGTTTTCAGTTTATCATAATGAGACTGTTGTTATATTATCAACAGACAAAATAACAAATTATTAAGGTACTTATTCTGAAAATAAGTAGAGACAAGCTTCTCAAGCTCGACACTACAGGGTCCCTAAATCATTTTGTTTCGACGTTGATCAAGTTAAAAAATACTTTGAATCTAAACTTAAACATCATTCAGAGACTTGTCACCGGTGTTAGTACATTCAGCATAAAATCAAATTTAAACCCTCCCCCACCCCTTACCCCTGCATATTGGCCTGATATGCGAGCTACGAACAATTCATCAATAAATGTTAAACATGGAAGAGAACCAAAAGAGGGAAAAAGAAGGAATTACATGACATACCATCTTGCCCTCATATTGAGACTTGTAGAAATGCAATTCTTCGGATAACTTCCGAACCTCCTCTTCCAAATCATGAACTCGGATCTCAGCTTCCTTGGCTCTCTCATCGGCCTCATTTCCAAAATCCATTAACGCCTCGCGATCATGATCATACAAAGAGCACTCTTTCTCCCATCTCTTGCACTGTGCCAACAAGTTCGAACACTCCACCGCCAATCTCTGATTTTCCTCCACAAACTTCTTCAACGCTGAAGCATTCATACTTGACTCAGCCTAACAAGTAACAACATTAACAATTAATAATCAATATTTAAAACAAGCATTTGATTTTTCTCAAAGTAAATCAAAGAGGAGGGCAAAAAGTAAAAACCCTAGTGCGCTCGATTGTAGCATCTTTCTCTTTCAATTTGGCTTGTAGAGAAAGATACTGATTGCGAAGGCGAGTAAGGGATTCTTCAGAGGCGCGAAGCTTTAATTGAAGTGTATGATTGGAAACAGGGAGGCCAAGAGAGTACTCGATCGATTCACGAATGTAATCTTCCGTTTCTTGTGAAAGATCCATCTTTCAGACTTTCAATAAACCCTAAAATGAACACAAAATTCTGATTCAAATTTCCCGGCGACTGAAACAATTGTGGAAAGAAAATCAATCTATCAACGATTTTTATGTCATCGAAATTAGATGTGAGAGTTTTGAGAAGTGAGACCCGGAAGAGCGGTTTTGGTCTGAAATGAGGGTTTTGGGGTCTGAATTAGTATTGTTTATGATTTGTTGGAGATTTCGAAATGGGAAGTGGGAAGCGCTAGCCGTTACAGATTTGTTTGGGACGCGGTGGGACCTGCGGATCTAGATAAAGGCCTGGGCCATCTAAAGCACATATGAGTATTGGGCTTAGGCCTACGTTTCAAAAGTGAGCCCCAAAGCTATGTGGGTTGATTTGCACAAATAGGATGATTTGATGTCATTGTTTAGAGAAAATGGCACCAGCTGACAACACATAACAGGAATTGGCAAATTTTTATCCTTATATTAATTTTGGCAAATATAGCCTCAAATAATTGGTATTATATAGCCAAATTCTAAAAAAAAACACTCTCTTATATATTCTCTCTCAAACAGTTGGCCCAAAACTGCCTGCTTCCCTCCCCCCTCTTCGCCGCTCACTTCTCTTCTTGTTCACTGCTTCCCTCCCCCTTTATCTCCTTATATTT
The DNA here is from genome assembly GCA_005239525.1 of Nicotiana knightiana. Classification (NCBI taxonomy): domain Eukaryota; kingdom Viridiplantae; phylum Streptophyta; class Magnoliopsida; order Solanales; family Solanaceae; genus Nicotiana; species Nicotiana knightiana. Next base: position 19,427 of record ML422670.1, read on the forward strand.
CTTCTTCTATATCTTCTCTTTTGCTCTCATAGTTTAGCAAAAATTCTTGCAAATTATGCAAAAAAGGTAAGGATGATCTCACATCAGAAAAAATCAGAAGCAAAAACTGAGAGAGAAAAAATATATTTCAACTTTGTTTTTCTTCGCTCTTCTTTTTTGGTTGGATTGAATGAGTGCGTGTGATTGAAATTGGTTGAAAATGCCTAAGCGAGGCTATATACAAAATTTGAGCAATATTCAAGTGATTTAGACCAGTTTCAAGTAAAAAAAATCAGACCTAAAAATCTAACTGCGACATGTGTATATCACGTTGTATATCATATACATCAGTGTATAACACACAGGTTTTTAAGGACGTATGTGTATATCACTTTGTATATCGTGTATACAACATAATTTTTTTATAGACGCTCATGTATATCACATTGTATATCGTATATATAACACAAATTTTCATGGATATATACATATACACATGATATACATGAGATGTCACTTATGTACATACACAGGATACAATAGGGGATACACATGTGAATCGTCTTGAGCTTGAGTTTTCAACCGAAATGTGTTATACAAAGAAGGAAAATAAAATTTTAATGTACTTTTTATATATGCACATTATTATTATGTTATACACTATGATATACAAATTATATAATTATTGTTGTGCTATATAAATTTGGATATACAGATAAAAAAATAAGAAAAATAATTAAAAAATATTTGGGAGTTTTTTCGGCTACTACTGAAGAAAATAGAACCTAATTTCTAGGATGATGGTTGCTAAGAGAGAAGAGAGAGAGGGTTTTAAATATTTTTTACTATTTTTAAGGAAAATAATTTTAATGGGGCTTATTTTTAGGATGGTGGTAGATTATTAGAAGAGAGAGAATAACTTTAGACTACCATATGTCAAATCATAAAATGTTATTTTTTTATGCCAATTGTTGGGACCTAGTTGTCATACCATGGCAAATCCCTCATTGTTTACATGTTGTCCCGTTTAAGTTTCGCGAAAATAGCCATGATACACAACCGGACGAATGGAAAAGTTGGCTACACATCGCAAGTTTCGTCGGACAGCCAAAGCTCTCCGGCGAAATTGTGAAAATAGCACAAGTTAGTCAGTTTTCAGACTGGTAATTGAAAAATATTTATCGTTTGCAAAGTCAATAAAATAGCTATTATTTGCTGAAATATGAAAAGTTACAACATAATATGCAGGATTACAAAGCTCCTACATATAAACTTCTAGCGTATTATGTTGAAACTCCACAACACAAAAACTTCCAGCATAATATGATGGATTATAGAGCTCGTGTATAAACTGCCATCATATGGAACTCCAACACATTATGCTAGAATCTTATATGTAAAAAAATCGAACAACATTTTTTCGGATTTTAAGGGTATTTTTGTTCAAATTTTATCTTTACATTAAAAAGTAGTCAAATTTCGATTACTTTTAAAATTGTGGCTATTTTTCAATTATCAGTTGTAAATCTAGCTATTTCTGATTTTTTTCCTGGCGAAATTTGGTACTACAGATTGTTTAGGAGTTTTGTCCGACTAACCAGGGGCGGCTTAACGGATCTTGTGGCCTAAGGCAAAATCATATTGATAGGCCCTTAAATTTAGTTTATTAAAATTTTACACTAACAACAAAATTTGCTTTCTAAACAACAAGTGATGGATTATCGGATGTTGAGATCTAGAACTCAAAATGAAAATTTTGATTTGGCTCTCATCACAATCAAGAAAAAGCAATAAATGTACATAACGTAATAACTTAATTTTTGAGTATTGATGATGTCAAAAATATTTACCCCTTCTAATCAATTTAAACGATAATTATAACTCATTATATTAATTAGTACTAGCACTTATTGATGAATATATAAAATAAATTCTAAACTACCTAATAAAATATGTGAATTACTGAAAAAGAAAATCAATGCATGAATACTTTTGTGCTAATGCAATTTCAAAGTAAAGTGGCCTAGCTTTTAGAGCTGTCCCTGCGACTAACAAATCTTGTATGAGTTGTTCAATTGTTCATAATTTTTTTTTTTGGACGGATAAAACTTAATATTATCTTCATTCTATCTTATTAAATTATTCACAAATTTTGTCGTATAGGTAAATATTGCATGTGTTGTTCAATTGTTTACAAATTTGCTCGACTGATAAAACTTGGCACTATCGTCGTCTGTACCTATCAAGTTAAATTGCTCACAAGCTTTGAATGGACAAATTTTACCTGCGTTGTTAATTGCATGTTCATAATTCTTTAGCTTTTTGGAAGTTAGAATGTCGACCTGTTTGGTCAAAATGTAAAAATCAGTTTATATTAAAAAATATTTTTTTTTAAAAGTATTTTTCTCAGAATTATCTTTGGTGCAGTTTGTATTTGGCTAATTAATTTAAAAAACACGTTTAAGCAGCAATTGGTGTTTGACCAAGCTTTTAAAAAATGCTTCAAAAAAGTACTTTTGGAGAGAAACTGTTTTTTTCTACTTTTTCAAAACTGTTTCTGCTTCTCCTCAAAAGAACTTTTTTCCATCCAAAAGTTTGGCCAAACACTTTAATTTTGAAAAAGTAGCACTTTTTTTTATTAAAAAAAACTTCTAGAATTGAAAAAACTTGGCCAAACAGGTTAGAGGAATCGATCATTTGATTTTAACTTGATTCAAGGAGGGAGAATATGAAATTATTAAGAAGAAAAAAATAATATTCTGCTTTAAGATTAACAACTAGGTTAGACTTTATTACCTAGAGGGGAAAGAAATAATAACTCTAAAATATCATTAAGGGATTGTTTGGTTTGCGAATGGAATTATCTTGGGATTATAATCCTGGAATTATAACCCGGGGAATAATAATCCATTGGGTTACTTAGTGCTAATAATTTGTTTGGTTCGTTGGATTAAAAATGGGACATACTGTATATAATCTAAAACTTGTGTTTGGTTTAAAGGTGTATAAACTTGGACACAATTCTATTTCTTCTTGTAACCTTGGATATTTCACGACTTATACATACAATATTTCTTAATAAAACTCCACCCAACAATATTTTCTTATCATACTAAACTCAAATACTCAACTCCAAACCCCAACTAACAGAATTGGGCAAAATCAAAGATATAAGTTAATACCATCCAATATGCAAGATAATTATATTCTTGTTGCACTGTTGCAAAAGAATTACACAAACTGAAGCTAAAATAGTGTAGAAATATGCAGAGAAATGCAAAAACTATGCAGAAAATGCAGCAACTATGACAAAAAGAGTGCAGAAATAATGTAGAAACATTGCAGAAAAATGCAGGAATTATGCAAAAAGAATGCAGAAAAGTGCAGGAACTATGCAACAATTATTCAAATACAATGCAAATAAATACAAGAACTGTGCAAAACTCCAGCAAAAAGAATACATAAACTGCAGCTAATATCTATTTCGGTTGTATCGTACGTACTGATGCAATGAGAAGGGGTTTTGGAGGGGTAATTATGTCTTAACGAAATCTTTATCCATGGGATTATAATCCTGGTATTGTTATTCTACCTCCAATGTGGGATAAGTTTATACCAATATTTAGTATAAAATCAGTAACCGAGCATGGAATAAATTTAACCCTAATTTTTATACTAGTATATCCCACTTAATACATGTAACCAAAAGACCCCTAAGTCTTTATTTTGACAATGTACTGTTAAACTAATTGAGCAAGCACGTAATTTTTATCTTTTCACATGGTTGGTTGCAGAAGAGAATACGGTAGTTTAAGTACTTTCACATCTTTAATAGCTAGATATTATTTAAAGTAACCTCCAATGGTACGTACAGTCAATTGACAATCATATCTTTAATAGCAAAATATGGAGTAAATTTAGTCACATGGTTGGTTGTTTATTATTGAAGTTTCTTGAAGCACATTCACCTCCTTTTTTAAATCACCATGGTTGTTAATAGCCAAGTCACTCGATCAATTTTACTTTTTGTTTAGAGGTTCTAGGCATTTTCGAAATTATCATGTTCATGATATTAAATTTATTCAGATTCATGTAATTAAACACCATTTAATGCTAAGGTCAATACTTTGTGTTTATATACGCTAGGCTAGCTAGCTTTACCCCAATTAAGAACTCAAGCAAGACTATCACTGTGCTAATAAACACAATTCATGTGCAATTTTCAGTTTGAGTTCCTATGTTGAATTTTCCGAAAGAATTCAACGAATCCTTCTCGTAAGAAATGAAATTTCACCTAGAGTTGATTAAATATTTAAATTCAAATTGTAAATGAACTACCACAGCTAGCAACTGGACACTTTGATCATTCAATGGACACATGATCCTTTTCCCTTAATTGCTTGTTTTTAATTTTATTAAAATAAAATAATGTTTCAAAAAAAAAACATTCAAATTAATGTCTATGTCTATTCATTGATATAATATTAATTACTCTTTATTATACAAATTATTTTTATTATTTTGTAACATATTGTACAATGCAATTTTGAAATAATAAAACTGATTTTAATGATTTTACATTTTAAAGCAAAATGTTTGTAACGACTGTTAATGGTATTGGACGTTGTTCTATTAATCTTTGTATTGATGTTTCAAAACATATTAATATCCAAATAAAAACGCCTGTTTTTGTAACAATCATTTGACTTTGAAAAGGCCATTATGGCTTGCACGTTCAATCAAAGAGTACATTTTGTTTGGACTATATATATTTGTGTTTTCATCTTCTAAAGTGCGTGCAAAAATAAAAACTTTTCTTTCCTTTTCTTTTGTGCTGGGTTTTTTTTTTCTTTTTATAAGTCTTTGTTGTTTCTGTTTCTAGTTATACTAGAAGAGCTTGTTGAATCATAGGGGATATGCCTAATTATATTCTTTTCGGTGTGGACGAAATATCCTTAAGGACAATACCTTTGACACGCCTCAAGCTAAACTACATCTTATTCTCCATAATCCAATATTTTTTTCCAACAATCTTAAGGATATTTACACATTGTTATTATGGAGAATAACACTGCTAATGTTGTTGTTGATGCTACTACACCTGCTGCACCAACTGTTCCTGTTGTTGTTCCATCACCAATTACCTATGCCAAACCTTTTTCCTGATGTTTCAAAAATTGAGGTTTTTGGTGGAGATAATTTTAAGCGCTGGCAGGAACGCGTGCATTCTATTTTAGATATGCATGGAGTTGCTTTTGCTCTTACTGATCCTAAGCCAATTGAAGCAACTTCCATTCAGATGGATCAATGGGTTCATGCTAATAAGGTATGTAGACATACTATAATTTCTACTCTTTCTAACGAATTGTTCGATGTCTACATTTCGTACAAGGAGGCAAAAGAAATCTGGGAGTCAATGATAACAAATTACACTGCTGAAGATGCTACTAAACAAAAGTTTGTAATTGGAAATTAATACAAGTGGGAGATGACGGAGTACAAGGACATAACTGCACAAATCAACAAATACCACAAGTTGATTGAAGATCTCAAATCTGAAGATATTTCTCTGCCCGAGCAGTTTGTTGCTGGTATGCTAATAGAAAAACTTCTCAAATCTTGGAGTGACTACAAACAACAATTGAAACACAAACACAAGCAATTGTCGCTGAAGGACTTGGTCAAGCACATTATAATTAAAAATACCAATCACAAGCAAGTTGTTGCTGACAAAAGAAAGGAGATTTCTACACGAGCCAACCTTGTGGAGGATAATAAGCGGCAGAACAAATCAAATAACATGTATGGTAAAAGAAATAGTTATAAGCCCAAAACCAACAATCAAACCTTCAAGAAAAAAGGCAATTGCTTTGTGTGTGGCAAACCTGGCCATCATGTTGCTCAATCCGAAAGAGGGTTGGGAAAGACAATCTCACTAAGGCTAAAGTAAATGTAACTGAACCCAAAGCGGATGACATAATTGCTACAGTTGTTTCCCAAGTGAACCTTATGGCCAATGTGAAATATTGGGTGTTAGATTCGGGTGCCACTAGGCACATATGTGCTAACAAAAAAGACTTTGTGTCTTACACCCAAGTTGAGGAAGGAGAAGAGGTTGTATAACTTGGTGACTCAAGGAATACTCCAGTTCTTGGAAAAGGCAAAGTTCTTCTCAAACTCACATCTGACAAAACTTTGGCATTGAATGGCGTGTTGCATGTTCCTAGTATCCGAGCCAATTTGGTCTCTGTGAGATTATTAGGAAAAATGGGGGTAAAGGTTTCTTTTGAATCTGATAAGGTCGTGTTGACCAAGAATAATAATTTTGTTGGCAAGGGTTATTATAACCATGGATTGTTATGAATGAAAATGCTAGTACTTCTGCTTACTTGATTGATTCTTTTAATTTATGGCATGCTAGATTAGGACATGTTAGTTTATCTTATATTAAGAAAATGCATTCCGAAAGTCTTATTTCAAATATTAATTATTCAAATATTGATAAGTGTGAAGTTTGTGCAGAAGCTAAACAAACTAAGAAATCATGTGCTTCAGTATTTAGAGAATCTGAATTATTAAGTTTAATCCATACTGATTTAGGAGACTTGAAACAAACTATGACTAGAGGAGGGAAAAAATATTATGTGACTTTTATAGATGATTTTTCTAGATATACAAAAGTTTATTTGTTGAGAAATAAAGATGAAAATTTTGATAAGTTTTTAATTTATAAAGGTGATGAAAATTTAATAAAGGTGGTGAATTTATTTTGTTGAATGATTATTGTGAGAAAGAAGGCATAATTCACGAGACAACTCCACCAAATTCTCCACAATCAAATAGTGTAGCGGAAAGAAAAAATAGGACCTTAAAAGAAATGATGAACAACATGCTTGTTAGTTCTGGTGCCCCGGATAATCTTTGGGGTGAAGCCAATTTATCTGCTTTTCATTTACAAAATAGAATTCCCTATAAAAAATCAGGCAAAACTCCTTATGAGTTGTGGAAGGGCTATCCACCTAATTTGAAATACTTAAAAGTGTGGGGGGTACCTTGCCAAAGTTATATTGCCCGATCCTAAGAAAAGAAAAATAGGATCTAAAACATCTGATTATATGTTTATTGGGTATGCTGAAAGTGGTGCAGCATATAGATTTTTAGTAGTCAAAAGTAATGTGCTTGAACACAATACTATTGTTGAAACAAAAAATGCTGATTTTTTTGAAAATATTTTTCCTTTAAAATTTGAGAAAATTTCTGATGCTCCTATTATTCCAAGTAATAATATTTCGCATGTTCCAATTTTTCAAAATGATTTTGATAGTGAGGATTTAAGAAGAAGCAAAAGACCAAGGAAAGGAAAATCTTTTGGTAATGATTTTTATACTTATCTTGTGGATAATGATCCTTTAACATATTCTGAAGTTATTTCTTCGTCAGATGCCTCATTTTGGAAATAAGCTATTGATGTAGAATTAAATTCAATTTTACAAAATAAAACTTGGATTTTAGTTGATTTACCTCCAGGATTTAAACTCATTGGTTGTAAATGGATTTTTAAGAAGAAACACAATCCGGATGGTTCCATTGATAAATAGAAAGCTAGACTTGTTGCAAAAGGTTTTACCCAAAAGTAAAATGTTGATTATTTTGATACTTATGCTCCTGTAACTAGAATTTTCTCAATTCGTGTTTTACTTACCTTGGCTTCTATTTATAAGCTTTTTATTCACCAAATGGATGTTAAAATCGCATTTTTAAATGGTGATTTGGAAGAGAAAATTTACATGGAGCAGCCTGAGGGTTGTATAGTGTCTGGCCAAGAAAATAAAGTATGTAAATTGCTAAAAATTTTATATGGTCTAAAGCAAGCACTTAAACAGTGGCATGAAAAATTTGATCAAGTATTGATTAATGATGGTTTTTCATCAATTGAAGTAGATAAATGTGTTTATACAAAATGTGTAGATGGTACATGTGTTATTATTTGCCTTTATGTGGATGCCATGCTTATTTTTAGTTCTAGCCTTGATTTGGTATATAAAACAAAAATTTTCTTGTTTTCTAATTTTGAGATGAAAGACATGGGAGAAGCTAGTGTTATTTTAGGCATGAAAATTATAAGAGATGGTAATAGTTTGATGTTGACTCAAAAACATTATGTTGAAAGAATTCTTAAAAATTTTGATAATTTTGATGTGGTACCTATAAGCACTCCTTATGATGATAGTAGTGTCACAACCCGGTTTATCCTCCGAAAGGCATCATGACGGCACCTAGTCTCTACGACTAGGTAAGCCTAATTGCAGAAAAGATATTAAATAGAAGCAATAAAATAAATACGGAATAAAGTAAATCTACTAGTGAAACATCGCCACTTGGCACGTATAAAATATAACTTCCCAAAATCCGGAATATCACAAACAGTCACAAGCTTCTAACACTACTGTAGCTCTAACAAAAACTGAAAAAAGTACATAAGAACGTTTCTAGAAGATAGAATAGAAGGAGACTCGGAGGATTCTGCGGACGCGGCAGAAATACCTTGCACTCTCCCTGAATCAGCAGCAGCAGCTAACCACGAGGCTGATAGCTCGTACCTGGATCTGCACACAAAAACATGTGCATGAAAGGGCATGGGTACACCACATTTGGTACCCAGTAAATGCCAAGCCTAACCCCGGTCAAGTAGTGACAAGGTCAGGTTAAGGTTCTACTGGATTTCTAAATAAGTCAGTTTAAAACAGTACAAAAGATAGGAAATGACTACAGTAAACAGTTTAAGAAAAAAAATCTAAGTTTACAGTAAGAAGATCCTCGGCTCAACATAATATATATCACAAAGTGAAATATCTCGAGATACCGTCCTGTAGTTCCAAATGATTATGCAGTACAGGGGGAAAGCTCCCGGAATACGTCTGTAGTCCCAATTTAAATATGCAGTATAGGGGGAAAGCTCCTGGAATACGTCTGTAGTCCCAATTTAAATATGCAGTACAGGGGGAAAGCTCCCGGAATACGTCCGTAGTCCCAATTTATATATGCAATGCGAATGAATGCCAGATAAGGTTTATTAAAACAGTTCAGGAGGAAAGTCACATGCAAAACACATGATAGGACTAGCTAAACATGGTGCACATAGTATTAAATAGGAAATTCAGGTAAAACAGATAGACATGCTCCTTCCTATTCTAACTACACAATTATCACATTAAACAGTGAAATAAGAGTGAAATGATTTATGGCATGGAAGGAAAAATGGAATTTTAGCAACAATGGCCCGTGCACGTACTCGTCACCTCACGTGTCCGTACAACAAATAGTATCAAAACAACCTAAGGAGAAATCCCCAACACAGAGTTAGGCAAGCCACTTACCTCGACTGCTCTACTCAACTCAAAACCACGCTCTTGCCACGACTACCCGACTCCGAATGACCCAAATCTATTCAATTCAATTGCATAATGTAGATATCATTGTAAAAATTAGGAAAATTATCTAAAAAGTCCCCCGGGCCCACGTCTCGGAATCGAGTGAAAGTTACAAATTTAGAACACCCATTCACTGACGAACTCACTCGAACAAGAATCATCAAAAACCGATGTCAAAATCTCATTAAATTCTCGGATTTCTATTTGGGGAATCTTCCTCCCATTTTCATAATTTTTCACCCAAATTCATTGATTGCATGGAACAAATTGCTATAGATTAATGATATAAAAGTCAAATAAGGTTAGGAATTGTTACCTATGGATATTCTCCTCAAAACTCACTCAAAATCGCCTAATCCCGAGCTCCAAATCATTTTTAGAAGATATGAATCTCTAACCCTCGGATTTTGGTATAAAGTGTCCAGCAATTCCGCACCTGCGACTCATTGGACCGCACCTGCGGAAAATACATCGCAGGTGCAAAAAATCATTAAGTGGGCTGGAACCACACCTGCGATCACTAGGCTGCATCTGCGGCTCCGCATCTGCGAAACTCTTTCCGCACCTGCGAGCCTGGCTGACCCAGGTCAATTCCGCATTTGGGATGGCCCCCCTTCGCACCTGCGTGTCCGCACCTGTTGCTCCCCTTCCGCAAGTGCGAAACACCAGTACCAACAATGCTTCAGCCGATTTTTAAGCTCAAAAACCATCTCGTTGAGCATCTGAAACATCCCCGAGGCCCCTGGGACCTCAATCAAACTTACCAACCAGTCCTAATACCTTATCCAAACTTAGTCGAGCCTTCAAAACACATCACATAACATCAGAATCACCAATTATGCATGGATTCAAGCCTAAGAACTTATGAAATTTCCAAAATCTACAACTGATGCCGAAACACGCCAAAACTAGTCCAAATGACCTCAGATTTTGCACACAGGTCATAAATGACACTACGGACCTATAGCCACTCTCAAAATTCCATTCCGACCCTGATATCAAAATTTCACCTATCGTCCGAAATCGCCAAAATTCTAACTTTCGCCAATTCAAGCGTAAATCTACTACAGACCTTGAAAACCCATTCCGAACATGCTCCTAATTCCAAAATAAACCACCTGAGCTAAAGAAGTCGATGAAATCCTATTCCGGACCCGTCTTCCCACAGTTCCAACTACGGTCCAATTTCTGAAACTTAAACTCATATGTAGGGACTATGTGTCCAAAAACTCTTCAAAATTCACGACTAATCATTCCGAAAAGTCCCAAAAGCAGAAATAAACATGGGGAAGGTAGTTATTAGGGGATCAGGGCGCTAACTCTCAAAACGATCGTCCGGGTCGTTACATTCCCCCCTCCCCTCTCTTAAGAAAATCGTTCGTCCTCGAACGAGTATAGAGACATACCTGAAGCTGTGAAAAGATGAGGGTGCTGACTGCGCATATCCTGCTCAATCTCCCAAGTCACCTCCTTGACCGGCTGACCCCTCCACTGAACCTTGACTGATGCAATATTCTTTGACCTGAGCTTTCTGACCTGTCTATCCAATATAGCTACTGGCTCCTCAACATATGATAGATCCTTGTCCAACTGGACTGAACTGAAGTCCAAAACATGAGTCGGGTCACCATGATACTTCCGGAGCATAGAGACGTGGAATACCGGATGAACTCCTGCTAGGTTGGGAGGAAAGACTAGCTCATAGGTAACCTCCCCAATACGCCGCAATACCTCAAAAGGACCAATAAATCTCGGACTCAGCTTACCCTTCTTCCCGAACCTCATGACGCCCTTCACAGGCGATACCCGAAGCAAAACTCGATCACCAACCATAAATGCCAAATCACGAACCTTCCGGTTCGCATAACTCTTCTGCCTAGACTGAGCCGTGCGAAGTCTCTCCTGAATCACCTTCACCTTGTCCAGGGCATCCTGGACCAAATCTGTACCCAACAATCGGGCCTCGCCCGGCTCAAACCATCCCACCGGGGACTGGCACCGTCTACCATAAAAAGCCTCATACGGCGCCATCTGAATGATGGACTAGTAGCTGTTATTATAAGCAAACTTTGCAAGTGGTAAGTATCGGTCCCATGACCCTCCAAATCCATCACACAGGCACGAAGCATATCCTCAAGAATCTGAATCATGCGCTCGGACTGCCCATCCGTCTGAAGGTGAAAAGTTGAACTCAACTCCACCCTGGTGCCTAACTCCTGCTGAACGGCTCTCCAGAACCGTGAAGTGAAATGTGTACCTCTGGCTGAAATGATAGATACTGGAATACCATGGAGGCAAACAATCTCCCTGATATAAATCTCTGCCAACCTCTCGGAGGAGTATGTAGTCAACACTGGAATGAAATGGGCTGACTAGGTCAGCCGATCCACAATCACCCAAATAGCATGGAACTTTTTCAAGGTCCGAGGAAGTCCAACCACAAAGTCCATGGTGATCCGCTCCCACATCCACTCTGGAAGCTCAATCTACTGAAGTAACCCTCCTGACCTCTGATGCTCGTATTTGCCTTGCTGATAGTTGAGACACTTGGCCACAAACTCCACTATATCCTTTTTCATCCTTCTCCACCAATAGTGTTGTCTCAGATCCTGGTACATCTTCGCGGTACCCGGATGAATGGAATACCGCGAGCTATGGGCCTCCTCAGGAATCAACTCCTGAATCCCATCCACATAGAGCACACAGATCCGACCCTGCATCCTCATCACACCGTCATCTCCTTAGTCACATCCCTGGCATCACCTCGCCAAACCCTGTCCTGAAGAACCAGAAGGTGAGGATCATCATACTGGCGCTCTCGAATGCGGTCATAAAGAGAAAACCGAGCCACCACACAAGCTAAAACCCGACAAGGCTCTGAACGGTTCAACCTCATGAACTAACTGGCTAAGGACTGTACATCCAAGGCTAAGGGCCTCTCAACTGCTGGAAGATATGCCAAACTCCCCAGACTCTTCTCCCGGTGACTCAAGGCGTCGGCCACCACATTGGCCTTCCCTGGGTGGTATAATATAGTGATGTCATAGTCCTTTAGTAACTCCAACCATCTCCGCTGGTGAAAATTGATGTCCTTCTGCCTTAACAAGTGCTACAAACTTCGATTATCCATAAAAATCTCACATGGAACACCGTACAAATAATGACGCCAGATCTTCAGGGCATGAACAATATCTGCTAACTCGAGGTCATGAACCGGATAATTCTTCCCATGCACCTTCAACTGTCTGGACGCGTAGGCAATCATCCTACCGTCCTGCATCAATACTGCTCCAAGGCCAATCCTTGAGGAATCATAGTAGACAGTATAGGACCCCAAACCTATAGGCAATACTAATACTGGGGCCGAAGTCAAAGCTATCTTGAGATTCTGAAAGCTCTCCTCACACTTCTCGATCCACCTGAACGGAGTACCCTTCTGGGTCAGTCTGGTCATAGGGGCTGCAATAGATGAAAACCCCTCTACAAAACGACAGTAGTACCTTGCCAAACCAAGGAACTACGGATCTCCGTAGCTGATGACGGTCTAGGCCAACTCTGCACCACCTCCACCTTCTTCGGATCTACTTTGATCCCATCCCGAGACACTATGTGGCCCAATAATGCCACTTAATCAAGCCAGAACTCACACTTAGAGAATTTTGCATACAATCTCTTCTCCCTCAAAGTTTGAAGCACAGTCCTCAAGTGCTGCTCATGATCTTCCCGTGATCAGGAATACACCAGAATGTCGTCAATAAACACAATGATGAAGGAATCAAGATAAGGCCGGAACACACTGTGCATCAAATGCATAAAAGTTGATGGGGCATTGGTCAACCCAAATGAAATAACAAGAAACTCATAGTGGCCATATCTGGTCCTGAAGGCAGCCTTCGGGATATCCGGCTCCCGAATCTTCAACTGATGATAGCCAGAAGTCAATCTTGGAGAATACTCTGGAACCCTGTAGCTGGTCGAATAAATTATCAATGCGAGGCAAAGGATACCTGTTCTTCACTGTGACCTTGTTCAACTGCCGATAATCAATACACATACGCATAGAACCATCTTTTTTCTTCACAAACTATACTGGAGCACCCCAAGGTAATACACTGGGTCTGATGCAACCCTTATTAAGAAACTCTTGTAACTGCTCCTTCAACTCCTTCAACTCAGGAGGAGCCATACGGTAAGGAGGGATAGAAATGGGCTGAGTGCCCAACAACAAATCAATGTCGAAATCAATATCTCTGTCGGGCGGCATACCCGGAAGGTCAGCTGGGAATACATCAGGAAAGTCCCTCAATACTGGGATTGACTCAACTGGAGGGGTATCAACACTGACATCTCTCACATAGGCCAAATACGCATCACACCCCTTCTCAACCATCCGTTGAGCATTAAGAAATGAAATGACCCAGCGGGGAGTATACTCTAAGGTACCACTCCACTCTAGTCTCGACAAACCTGGCATAGCCAGCGTCACAGTCTTAGCGTGACAATCAAGAATAGCATAATGGGGAGACAACCAGTCCATGCCCAAGATAACATCAAAATCTACCATGCTGAGTAATAATAAATCAGCCTTGGTCTCAAAACCACTAAGAGAAATCAAACACGACTGATATATGCGGTCCAAAACTAGGGAGTCTCCCACAGGAGTAGATACATAAACAAGGGAACTCAAATAATCTCGAGATATCCCCAAATGTGGAGCAAAATAAGAGGACACATATGAATACGTAGATCCTAGATGAAATGATACTGATGCATCCATATGAAAGATATGGACAATACCTGTGATGACTGAGTCTGAAGCAACAACCTCGAAACGGGCCGGAAGGGCATAAAATTTGGCCTGGCCTCCCCCTCTAGGGCGACCTCTACCTCCCCGACCTCCACCTCGAGCTGACTGAGGAGGTGGAGTGGCAGCTGGGGCTGGAAGAATAGCCGGAGGACCCGACGGAGCGCGTGGAGGCTGATAAGACTGTGGAAGAGCATCCTTCCTAGTCATGGGGAAATCTCTAATCACGTGACGAGTGTCACCACACTCAAAACAACCCCTCGTAGGAGCTGCGATTGAGACTGAATAGGAGCTGGCCTGCTGGGCTGGCCAGAAATAGCACCTCGAACTGGAGGCACAATGGATACTGGCGGTGCATAATAGAACTCATGAGGTCTAGGTGAAGCTGGAACACCGGTGGCTGCTAGAAGGGCTGAATGAACAGGGCGACCCACAAATCCCCTACCGTAACGTGTTGCTGGTGCACGAGCTCCTGAAAAATGGCCAGTCTCACGAGACCTCTTGGGATCTCTCTCCTCTCGGTCTCGGTCAAACATGCCCTCCACCCTCCTGGAAAACTCACTGCCTGCTGGTAAGTGATATCCATCTCCAACTCTCTGGCCATACTGGTCCGGATACTAGGGTGGAGTCCCTCAATGAAGCGGAAAACCCGCTCTCTGACTATGGCAACCAAGGCTGGTGCATGCCGAGCTAACTCGCTGAAACGGATTGCATATTGCGACACAGTCATAGAACCATGGTGCAACTGCTCGAACTTCGTGCGCCAAGTATCTTTGAGGCTCTAAGGGACATACTCTCGTAAACACATCTCTGAAAACTGAGTCCAAGTGAGTGAGGCTGCCTCGTCCAAACTACTCAACTCATAGGCCCGCCACCACTGATATGTCGCTCTCCTCAGCTGAAAAGCGGTGAAAGAAACCCCACTAGTCTCCACAATGCCCATAGTGCGGAGAATACGATGACACTCCTCAAGAAATCCAAGAGCGTCATCTGAAGCTGATCCGCTGAAAATAGGTGGGTGGTACTTCTTGTACCTCTCAAGTCTGAGCTACTCTACCTCAGAAGCAGCTACCCTGGTCCCATGATGTACCGGAGCCAGTGGGGGCATAGGAATATACTCTGAGGCCTGATCAACCTGGCCCCTCTGCTCAGGAGTGCGGGCTGCGGGAGTCTATTCCCCTCCCCCACCTGAGATGTAGCGGGAGCTATCGGAAGTAGTCCAGCCTGAGCTAGAGTGTTGAACATGGTCATGAACTGAGCTAAAGTCTCCTGTAAGGCTGGAGCAGCAATAAGGACTTCTTGTGTCGGTTCTCCAGCTGGGGCTTCTATAGGCTCCTCTGTCGCTGCTCTCACCGGTGCTTGGGATGCACCGCGTGGTCGTCCTCTACCACGACCTCGGCCTCTGGCGGTTCTGGTAGGGGGCTCGGGTGCCTGGTCGTCGATCCTCCCAGTACGGGTCCTCACCATCTGTGGGAAAGAATATAATAGAATTTTAGAATTTTTTTTATGTCAATAACTCGCACGACAAGGAAATAAAATAAATATGATTGTTCTTAACAGTTACATAGCCTCCCGAAGATAGATACAGACATCTCTGCACCGATCCGCAAGACTCTAATAAACCGGCTTGTGACTTATGACTCCTATGAACCTAGACGCTCTG
This sequence comes from Nicotiana knightiana, assembly GCA_005239525.1. Classification (NCBI taxonomy): domain Eukaryota; kingdom Viridiplantae; phylum Streptophyta; class Magnoliopsida; order Solanales; family Solanaceae; genus Nicotiana; species Nicotiana knightiana. The sequence goes on from ML422670.1 coordinate 35,304, forward strand.
ATACCAACTTGTCACGACCCGATTTACCCTCCAAAAGGCATCGTGGCGACACCTAGTCTCTACAACTAGGTAAGCCTAATTGAGAAAAAGATATTAAATAGAAGCAATAAAATAAAGACGGAATAAAGTAAATCTACGAATGAAACATCGCCACTTGGCACGTACAAAATATAACTTCCCAAAACCCGACACAAACAGACACAAGCTTCTAACACTACTGTAGCTCTAACAAAAACTGGAAAAAGTACATAAGAACGTTTCTACAAGATAGAATAAAAGGAGACTCGGAGGATTCTGCGGACGCAGCAGAAATACCTTGCAGTCTCCCGGAATCAGCAGCAGCTAACCACGAGGTTGATAGCTCGTACCTAGATCTGCACATGAAAACATGTGCAGGAAAGGGCATGAGTACACCACATTTGGTACTCAGTAAGTGCCAAGCCTAACCCCGATCAAGTAGTGACGAGGTCAGGTTAAGGCTCTACTGGATTTCTAAATAAGTCAGTTTAAAACAGTACAAAAGATAGGAAATGTCTACAGTAAACAGTTTAAGAAAAATAATATAAGTTTACAGTAAGAAGATCCTCGGCTCAACATAACATATATCACAAAGTGAAATCTCCCAGGATACTGTCCCGTAGTTCCAAATGATTATGCAGTACAAGAGGAAAGCTCCCGGAATACGTCCATAGTCCCAATTTAAATATGCAGTACAAGGGGAAAGCTCTCGGAATACGTCCATAGTCCCAATTTATATATGCAGTACAGGGGGAAAGCTCCCGGAATACGTACGTAGTCTCAATTTAAATATGCAATGCGAATAAATGCCAGATAAGGTTTATTTAAATAGTTCAGGAGGAAAGTCACAGGCAAAACATGGTGCACATAGTATCAAATGGGAAATTCAGGTAAAACAGATAGACATGCTCCTTCCTATTCTAACTACACAATTATCACATTAAAAAGTGAAATAAGAGAAATGATTTATGGAATGGAAGGGAAAATGGAATTTTAGCAACAATGGCCCGTGCACGTACTCGTCACCTCACGTACACGGCGCCCATACAACAAATACTATCAAAACAACCTAAGGGGAAATTCCCAACACAGAGTTAGGCAAGCCACTTACCTCGACTTCTCTACTCAACTCAAAACCACGCTCTTGCCACGAGTACCCGACTCCGAATGGCCCAAACATATTAATTTTCAAATAAAAACGTCTGTTTTTGGAACAGTCATTTGACTTCAAAAAAGCTATTATGTCTTGCACGTTCAATCAGAGAGTCCATTTTGTTTGGACTATATATATTTGTATTTTCATCTTCTAAAGTGTGTGCAAAAAGTTAAAACCTTTTCTTCCCTTTTTTTTTTGTGCTGGGTTTTCTTTTTACAAGTCTTTGTTGTTTCTGCTCCTAGTTATACTAGAAGAGCCTGTTGAATCCTTGGGGATACGCTTAATTATATTCTTCTCAGTGTGGGTAAAATATCCTTAAGGACAGTGTCTTCGACACGCCTCAAACTAAACCTTTTATACTCCGTAATCATCCAATTTTTTCCAACAAATTTTTTGTAGTTGCATGTCAGATTTTTGTTATGAAAGTTAAGCAAACACTAAAACACGTGAATGCTACTTAATTAGAGTTAACATTATTTAAACGTAAAAGTTCTCGTAAAGTGAGCTTCAACATAATACATCTATCAAGTGGATATAGAAAAAATGGATTCGCAACTCAACTTGGGCAAGTTCCTTCATCATGTTTCGCCAAGCCTTTTCTTTTTCAGAATAAGAGCATTTTATTTAAAGAGAACTAAAGTAGTACAGTACTATTGCATGCATTATTAACATTTCCACATATGCCTTTCAATGCATCAATATTTCCTAGGACAGCTAGGTTCCTAGAAACATTAAACGACATGTTACGTACTACAACAACATATTTTTTTTTAAGTGGCTTATTAAAGCACAAAAGTTTATTTATAGTTAACTGTCTTGATCCTTCTTTCTCTATTTGATGAGTTGTTGCATTCCCTTCTCTGTAACTATGCCTGAGAACTACTTGCCCCATTTTGGTCATTAACCATCTACAATCAAATATAATATTATTGTAAGTCACAAATCATTTCTCAAAGGTAACGTATAACATCCGTTGAGTCTGTCTCCACTTCTAGTGGAGTGAAGCTGTTTTGTTCTGCAAAGATCAATCCTTGGTGGATAGCTTGAAGTTCTGCATGTATGGGCGAATTTGCATGGACTGGTTTTATGATTCAGTAATCCAATTTGAATCAGCATCTCTGATGAGTCCACCTATTCCTGAGATTGGTGTAGCACTTCGAAAGGCGCCATCATTATTAAGTTTGAACCATCCTATTGTGATGACCCAAAAGGTCATCCCGTATATTTCTAGCTAATTATATGTTCCGAAGTCATAAAAATTTCCTTCTATCTCACCTCGATTTGCATGCGCATTCAGGGCGTGTAGCCGGGAAGCCTTTATGTGAAAAATTGATAAAAATGATAATTTTGTATTAGAAATTTGAATAAAGTTGACTTCGGTCAATGTTTATGGTAAACGGACCCGGACACATGATTTGACAGTACCGGAGGGTCCGTACGAAGATATGGGACTTGGGGTATGTCCGTAATGTCGAATATTACTTGTGTGCAAAATTTGAGGTTAATTGGACGTGATTTGATAGGTTTCGACATCGAATATAGAAGTTGGAAATTTTAAAGTTCATTAAGCTTGAATTGAAGTGTGATTCATGGTTTCAGCGTTGTTTGATGTGATTTGAGGCTTCGAGCAGGTCCGTGGGATGTTATGGGACTGGGTCGTGTGATTGGGCGGGGTCCCGAGGCCTCGGGTGTGTTTCCGGGTGGTTTCGGATCATTTTGGGATGTTTTGAAATGCTTGATGCTGGTGTCTGGTGTTGTTCTTCGCGTTCGCAGGGATCCCCTCGCGTTCGCAAAGAAGGATTTGGCTTCAGGGACTTTGTTATTCGCGTTCGCGAAGGGTGCCTCGCATTCGCGAAGAAGAAAAAGCTCTGTTACGTAGGTTTGACTTCGGAGGCTCATATCTTATAATCTATAAGGAATTTTGAGATGATGTACAAACAAAAGTTTTATACCTTTGTGTCTAGTTTCTAAAAAGGTAAACCATTTAGAATTTGGATTTGTATACCAAGAGTTCTGGTTGGTATACTACAGGGTGTCTGGGAAGATGAAGAAGATATTTGTGTTGCACAGGGCTGACTTTGGAAGCTTATATTAAGATATCTATAAGGAATTGGGAGATTACCAAAACATAAAAATGTAGATGTTGTTGTCTAGTTTTTAGAACATTAAACCATTTGTTATTTGGAGTTCGGTGCCAAAAGTTATGACCATTCTACTATAGGCTGTCTGAGAAGAGTTTGGAATTGTTTTTCGAGATTTTTTGTTCTTCGCGAACGCGAGGGTAGGCCCACGAACGCGAAGAAGACTTGCCTCTCAGTGTATAAGTTTGCAAAAAATGGGTTAGGCTCATTTCATCTCATTTCCTCCATGGGAGACGACATGGGGCAATTTTGGAGCTCCATCTTCATCATCTATGTCAAGGTAAGTGATTCCCATCTATTTTAAGTTAAATACTTGGATTATATATATATTTTTTAACATGGAAATTCATGAAAAATTAGTGAAAACTTGGGATTTTGGTAGAAAACCTAGAAATTAGTATTTTTGAATTTTGACCACGAAATAGGACATGGGATTTGGAATAAATTATATATTTGAGTTCGTGAGGTTATGGGTAATGTTTATCTTCGAAAATTTTCGAAATCCGGGCACGCGGGCCCGAGGGTAATTTTTATCGACTTTTCAATCGGGGTTAGGAATTGTTATAAATTGGATTCTAATGGATATTTGAGCATATATTAATGGATTTGCGTAATTATTGTCTAGTTTTGGGGCGTTGTACATCAATTTGAGTCATCGGAAAAGCTTGGAAGCCGGTTCTGGAACTTTGGAGCGAGGTAAGTCTCCTTTCTAACCTTGTAAGGGGAAATTGTCCCCATAGGTGAAATAATCAATCATGTGCTACTATTTGTGGGGGCTACGTACGCACGAGGTGACGAGAGTCCGTGCGTAGCTACTATTATGCTTATGTTCGGGTAGTCTAGGAACCAATGTTTTATTTGTCGTACTTGTAACTTTATTGATAAATTTAAAAATGTTTAAACCTTATCAAACTTGGCAAATGAATTTCTAGAAAAGATTTAAATACTATCTTCGTGACCATTAAAAGAGAATTTATCACTTTCTTGGATAATTGTTTTCCTAATAAAGTATGGATTTACTGTTTGAATGTGTGTATCTATGAGTACCTGTGTCGCATGTATAATTCGCGAGCGGGGTAACTCTATTATTTATATGAGTACTTGCGTCGCATGTATAATTCGCGAGCGGGATAACTCTATTGTTTATATTTGATCGCATCGCATGTACGATTCGCGAGCGGGGTAATAGATGCATCTATGGTTCGAGCCGTTCGACCCTGCGACAGTGCACATTTTATTATTGTTGGTTCGATCCGTTCGACCCTCGACATTTCCTGCGCATGATATTTGTTGGATACCATCTGTGATTTGAACTGTTAAATTGCCTTAAGATATAAGTTACTAATTGAAATGATGGAAACTGGGGTTTATAATTTATGGAAGAAGTTTTCCTTACCTGTAGTTATTTTTTATTTGATAATAACATCCATGTTTGACATCACACTTGATTGTATTAATTTGACCTCTAGTAAGAGTCAAAGTCGACCTCTCATCACTACCTCTACGAGGTTAGGCGGGATACTTTTTGGGTACACGTTGTTTTTCGTACTCATACTACACTTGCTGTGCATTTGTTTTGCACAGGCACATGTATGTCTAGCGGCCTAGCTCGGCGCAGCGGCATGGTTGATATGGAGACTTAGGTGAGTTGCACCTCCCGAGACGACCGCAGCCAGCAGAGTCTCCTTCAAAGTATTGTGTTGTATTTTTACTACTATCCATTTGTATTCCGGATGGTTATTGTATTTCATTTGCTTCCTAAAATTTGCTCATGCACTTATGACACCGGGTTCTGGGATGACTAGGGATTTATTCATTATTTAAATTTGTTAAATACATTATTGTTTACTTAATGGAAGTTTGTTAATTATCATTTAATGTAGTGAAAGGGAATGAGTTCAAGAGTAATAAAATAAAGATTTAGTTAACTCCTTTGTGTTGGCTTTCCCGGTAGCGGAGTCTGGCGCCATCAAGAGCTTTATTGGATTTGGGTCGTGACAACATGGTATCATAGCACTAGGTTCCCTTGGGTCTCACGAGTCATGAGCATGTCTAGTAGAGTCTTTCGGATCGGTACAGAAACGTCTGTACTTATCTTCGAGAGGCTACAGGGCTGTTAGGAGTACTTCCCTTCTTGATTCCTCATCGCGCGGTTTGATTCCTTTGAGGCTTATGCCTATGTTTCTTTCCTACTCAATCTTGCGCGACACGAAGCGCTTGCTATAAATCGGGAATTTGAGGAATCCTAATGGTACTACAGATATGGTGCATGATGTTCCTCTATGCACGGATGGTTGGGGCTATTGTCGTTGCTTTGCGGAAGGATATTATGTGGTTTCATCTTGGTAGTTGCACTTTTGAGAGCTTTGAAGCTATGTGCAGATTGCTATGATGCTCATGATTGGTTATTGCACAGTATTGATGAGATGGTAGGATGCTTGTCCATATGTCAGGGCAGTGAATGACTTGAAAGGAGGTCGGCTCAGGGCGTGATTTCGAGATCCAGTATTGTTATTTTCGGTGGAGGAAAGACAATTGGACTATAAATGTTCAGGTTTGAATTGGTAGAGTAATGAGACTTGGTGTTTTCAAGTGTGGTGGAATTTTCATCTACGACGTGGCGTCGTCGTCCTCGATTGAATGTGTTAAGTTTGCCGGTGCTATGACCTTTTGCAATTCGCCTTGGGGCAGGATATGGTGAGATAGTATTGAAGAAGCGGCTGTCAGAGATTGCGGTGTGCGGTGGTTCAGGATTGAATAGGTATTTCTAATGTTGACGGCTCGATAAGGGGGATCTTCATAAAGCGTTGAGGTTGGTAGTGATCTATCGGTTCAAGTGCTACAGACATGGGTATTGGTTTGAGGCTGCAGCTGGGCAGAAAAAGATGAGGAAGGACATGTGAGAAGTGTGAGGCAATGGTTAAATTTATAGAAGGCCAGGTGTAAGAAAAAAAAATGAGTAATTGCTTAAAGGAGTGAGTTGGACCAAAGTGGGGGTGTGGCAGCATAGCACATGAGTTCTGTGGTAAGATAGATACACATCTTGAGGAGAAGGTCAGAGCAATTTGAGAATTTTAGTGGACGGAGATTGGGTCCATGAGCTTAATTTGAAATATTGGCTATTATACGGCGGGAGATTGGATGCAACGAAAAAGGGGTTGTTCGACATGAAGAAGGATGCAATATAGCGGTGAATTGGAAGATATTGTCGCGCATTTAGTAGATGTCCATAGGGAGTGAACGGACTGGTGCAGTTGGCGAATGAGAACGGGCTTAGGATGGGGTATTGATGTTGTAGTGAGTGTTCCCCGTGTGGCGATGTTGGAGGGTGTCGTCATGTAATTTCCACAGGTGGGTTATCTCCTGTGAGCAGGTTAGCGGTCGTATTGTTGGCAGAGATTCTGCGAGGAATTCTATTGACTATTCGGTAAGAGGCCAAATATAGGAATGATGCTAGAGATTCAGAGTGTTCATGAAATGCTAACAGAAGAATTTAGAGGAATTTGACGGGTTGGTTGTGCAAGATCATGTCAGCAATGAAGAAAGAATTTTGGTGGGTTCCAGAGTTGTGCAAGGAGTAGCTTCAGGCTAAGTGAGAGAGTCCCACCGCCTGCGATTGGGTTGCAGGATTATCTTCTCATAGGGTTTCGGGTTATCGGCGTATTAGCAAGCTATTACAACTAGGGGGAAGGAATAAAATGGTAATTTGAGAAAATGATTTGAGAGATGTGTGGTATAACTGGCCTTATTGGGGGAGGCCCAAGGTTTTGCTTTGTGTAGATCCGGGTTGCAAGGAAAGTGACTTAGTCGAGTGCTTCGTTGAGAGGGTGTTAATGTGCTAGAAGGGTCTTGGAGTTGATTATACTTGGGACCAAGTCAGAATGGGTGACTCTTAATAACGGTCCTAGAGAATTCAAAGGTTTAAATTGCGGTGCTTAAGGATTTCAAGCCCGCGACATGGTTAAGAATTGAGCTTTTGCAGCAGATCGTGATAGGAGGCTCGGAGTGTTCTATGTTATCTTCGGCTGGCGATGTAGCATTGGATGACCGGTGGGATTTAAGACAGCATGGTCTCGTGGTATAAGGTCACTCAAGATGAGTGTGGATTTGGGTTCACAATGTTTTGGATGAAGCTATTGCTATTTCTAAGTCAAGTTAAGGACAAATTAGAAGGAGATAGATTGGTTAGCCATGGTTGGAGTGGCAAATTTATGGCAGTGGTCAGTTCCTTCGGCGTGATTAAGTTAAGCATGTGATTTGTGACGGTGTGTGCGAGGCTTGTTGGCCACCGAAATGGATTTTATTTGGAAGCATTCAAGTATTATGGCCTGTCAGGTGTAGGCGGATCCCAGAAGGATTATGATGGTATAGACTATTCCTTGAGGATTTGTCGGTTTTGTGATTATGAGAATTCACTCGTGTGTTGTCATGGTTCTCTTGAGGAGAGTTAAGTAAAAGGTTTCTATATGATGAAGTGTTCACCCTAATAGTGGTCCAGGAGGTATGATGAAATTCTTGTGCTATTTCATATTGGGATGTTAGGTGCCGTAAGCAGTATGGAACTGGAAGTAAGTATCAAGGTTGCGGTTTGATGTTGACAAGGATATCACGAGCTCGGATGGGCAGGAAAGGGATCTGAATGTTTAGAGTAAGCTGGTGTTGTCTTCAGCGTCACCTGAGGTCGGTGTTTTGTGAAAGAGGCTTTGCATCCAGGTCATGGATTCTCGAATTTTCTTTACTATGTTAGTGTGGCCAGTGGTGGATGTGCAGACTTGTTACCTTGTGTGGAAGGTCGTGGGAGCGTAACCACGGGAAGATTGTATAAGTGTGATATGTAGTCACTTGATTGAATGAAGATTTAAGCCAAGTATGAAGGATGTGGTAATATCACCTATTTGAGAATTTATGCTTGGAGGGCGCTCGGTTCATTTGGTTGCGGACTGTGGAAGTTTGCTCCGATTATGATGGTTGTCCTTGTGTGTTATGGGTTATTAGAGATCCGTGAAAAGGTCTATGGATGGATATAAATATGATTATGGGCTCCATATGATTCAGATGTGTTCATTTCAATATAGCGCTTCTCATGGAGGGGTATTAGAACATTAGATGTTGTTCCATCTCCGTCCATTTCATGTAATTTATGTTGTGCCGTGTGAGTTGTGGAACGGCTTGATAATTTCTTATGTGTTGAGATTCCGCGTAGTGATGATGTTGTGTGAGCAGAATAGCTCTTGAGATTCAGATTATATATGTTGCACCTCAATTGTGCTTGAGTTTTGTAGCATATGGCTCTATCAGTCTCCCAAGGATGGTATTATGCACTTAGCGTGCTTGTGACTGATATTCAGTATTTGGTAATAATGAGCAATTTAGCTCGGTGCGTATTTCCTTATGTGAATTTCATGTGTGGATCGGGTGGCACGCCGCCACGGGTATGTTACTTGGATCGGGTTGCACGCCGTAGCAGTGTGATGTCGAGTACGATTCTCTATATTTTATTCTGTGTGTGTCTTGTTTCCTATTTTCTAAGGAAAATTCATAATAGTTGCGTGAGTTGAGTAGTCCCTTCCTGAGTCCTTTCTTTATGTATCGCGTTCGAGTTGTGGCTTATTGGCGTATTATGGCATCATGTGAGACTGTTAGCCATGTCTGGGGTGACTTGTTGCCTGAGCGGTTCAGACTGGGTGAGACGAGATTTTTGGATTAGAGATCAGTACGATAAGGTTATGTGAAGTATATATTAAAGAACAAATACCATTATCCAGTTCATAATGAGGTGATGATTCTAGTCAAGAGGAGAGATTCAATGATTTGTTAACTCTGCAGTTGGTTATGAATTTCTACACATCTCCTCCGTTATGGTGGTATGGTAAGCGTTATAGCATGACCTATTTGTATGTCATGAGGTACATTGCGAGCGTCAAATTCGGGGAATTTTGGTTAGTAAGATCAGGGAATGTCATTATGGTTAGATGAGGAATTATGCGATGTATGGTGCTAATTCAGCAAAGGCAAGCCATCATGTTCCGGTACTTCGTGTAGCGGTTAATTCGGTGTTCATATGTTGGAAACAGGCCTGGCAGAGAATTTCGGGTGTTAGAACTGGGTTCCATGCTTATTGTATGGATAATAGAGGATATCTTCAGATTCGCGAGCTAATGTGCTCAACTGAGTGGTGGTAGCACAAGTAGGTGCACGAAGTATTAAACAGTGATTTCAGACAAACTCCGGAGCAGTTCTTGGCACGTTCGAGGACGAACGTATGTTTAAGTGGGATAGAATGTAACGATCCAACCGGTTGTTTTGAAATCTAGCTCGTCATTCGGCAGTTTGAGGCCGTGAGCAGCTTCGTTTGAGGTATTATGACTTGTAGGCGTGGTCGGAATTGATTTTCAGGAAGTTCGGAGTCAATTTGGAAAGAAAATTATCATTTCGGAAGCCTTAAGTTGGAAGAATTGACTAAGATTGGATTTTTGAGTAAACGACGTCAGAATCAGGATTTGAAGGTTCTGGCAGGTTTGTATGATGATTTCGGACTCGGGCGTATGTTCGGATCGGGTTTTGGATGACCCGTGAGCGTTTTGGCGCATATTGTGGAAGTCAGCATTTTAGAAGAAATTTCATAAGTCTGGGTTGAAGTGCATTTCAGTGATATTGCTGTCCGTTTGGGATTCCGAGTCTGGGAGTAGCTCTGTATGGTGATTCTAGTGTTGGGAGCGCGATCGAAAGTAAATTCGGAGGTCCGTAGGTCATTTTGGAGTCATTTGGCTAAAGTTAGAAATTTGAAGGTTTTAAGAAGTTGGACCGGAAATGGAAATTTTGATATCGGGGTCAGATTCCGATTCCGGAAGTTGGAGTAGGTCCGTAATGTCGAATATGACTTGTGTGCAAAATTTGAGGTCAATTGGACGTGATTTGATAAGTTTTGGCATTGAATGTAGAAGTTGGAAATTTTAAAGTTCATTAAGCTTGAATTGGAGTGGGATTCATGGTTTCGGCATTGTTTGATGTGATTTGAGGCCTCGAGCAGGTCCGTGGGATGTTATGGGACTGGGTCGTGTGATTGGACGGGGTCCCGGGGCCTCGGGTGTGTTTTCGAGTGGTTTCGGATCATTTCGGGCTGTTTTGAAATGGTTAATGCTGGTGTCTGGTGTTGTTCTTCGCGTTTGCGGGGATTCCCTTGCGTTCGCGAAGAAGGATTTGGCTTCAGGGACTTTTTTCTTTGCGTTCTTGAAGGGTGCTTCGCGTTCGCGAAGAAGAAAAATCTCTGTTGCGCAGGTTTGATTTCGGAGGCTCATATCTCATAATCTATAAGGAACTTTGAGATGATGTACAAATAAAAGTTGTATACCATTGTGTCTAGTTTCTAGAAAGATAAACCATTTAGAATTTGTATTTGGTTACAAAGAGTTATGGCTGGTATACTACAGGATGTCCGGGAAGATGAAGAAGACATTTGTGTTGCACAAGGCTAATTTTGGAAGCTTATATCTAGATATCTATAAGGAATTGGGAGATGACCAAAACATGAAAGTTGTATATCTTGAAGTTTAGTTTTCATAACATTAAACCATTTGTGATTTGGAGTTTTGTGAAAAATGTTATGACCATTCTACTAGAGGCTATCTGAGAAGAGTTTGAAATTGTTTTTCGAGATTTTTTGTTCTTCACGAACGCGAGGGTAGGCCCACGAACGCGAAGAAGACTTGCCTCTTAGTGTATATGTTTGCAAAAAATGGGTTAGGCTCATTTCATCTCATTTCCTCCAATGGAGACGACCTAGGGGCGATTTTGGAGCTCCATCTTCATCATCTATGTCAAGGTAAGTGATTCCCACTTATTTCAAGTTAAATACTTGGATTATATATATTTTAACATGGAAATTCATGAAAAATTAGTGAAAACTTGGGGTTTTGGTAGAAAACCTAGAAATTAGTATTTTTGGATTTTGACCAAGAAATAGGACATGGGATTTGGAATAAATTATATATTTGAGTTCGTGAGGTTATTGGTAGTGTTTATCTTCAATAATTTTCGAAATTCGGGCACGCGGGCCCGAGGGTGATTTTTATCGACTTTTCGATCGGGTTTTGGAATTGTTATAAATTGGATTCTAATGGATATTTGAGCATATATTAATGGATTTGCGTATTTATTGGCTAGTTTTGGGGCGTTGTGCATCAATTTGAGTCATCGGAAGGGCTTGGAAGCCGGTTATGGACTTCGGAGTGAGGTAAGTCTCTTTTCTAACCTTGTAAGGGGGAATTGTCCCCATAGGTGAAATAATCAATCATGTGCTACTATTTGTGGAGGCTACGTACGTACGAGGTGACGAGAGTCCGTGCGTAGCTACTATTATGCTTATGTCAGGGTAGTCTAGGACCCAAAAGCATGTTTTATTTTCCGTACTTGTAACTTTACTGATAAATTTAAAAATGTTTAAACGTTATCGAACTTGTCAAATGAATTTCTAGAAAATATTTAAATACTATCTTCGTTACCATTAAAAGAGAATTTATCACTTCCTTGGGTAATTGCTTTCCTGATAAAGTCTGGATTTACTATTTGAATGTGTGTATCTATGAGTATCTGTGTCGCATGTATAATTCGCGAGCGGGATAACTCTATTATTTATATGAGTACCTGCATCGCATGTATAATTCGCGAGTGGGGTAACTCTATTATTTATATTTGATCGCGTCACATGTACGATTCGCGAGCGGGGTAATAGATGCATCTATGGTTCGAGCCGTTTGACCCTTCGACAGTGCACATTTTATTATTGTTGGTTCGAGCCGTTCGATCCTTGGCATTTCCTGTGCATGATATTTGCTGGATACCATCTGTGATTTAAACTGTTAAATTGCCTTAAGATATAAGAAAGTTACTAATTGAAATGACGGAAACTGGGATTTATAATTTATGGAAGAAGTCGTTCTTTCCTGTTGTTAATTGTTATTTGATAATAACATCCATGTTTGACATCACACTTGATTATATTAATTTGACCTCTAGTAAGAGTCAAAGTCGACCTCTCGTCACTACCTCTTCGAGGTTAGGCGGGATACTTTTTGGGCACACGTTATTTTTCGTACTCATACTATTCATTTTTTTTGCACATGCACTTGTATGTCCAGCGGCCTAGCTTGGCGCAGCGGCATGGTTGATATGGAGACTTAGGTGAGTTGCACCTCCCGAGACGACAGCAGCCAGCAGAGTCTCCTTCAGAGTATTGTGTTGTATTTTCCCTACTGTCCATTTGTCTTCAGGAAGGTTATTGTATTTCATTTGCTTCCTAGAATTTGCTCATGCATTTGTGGCACCGGGTTCTGGGATGACTAGGGGATTTATTCATTATTTAAATTTGTTAAATACATTATTGTTTACTTAATGGCAGTTCGTTAATTATCATTTAATGTAGTGAAAAGGAATGAGTTCAAGAGTAATAAAATAAAGATTTAGTTAACTCCTTTGTGTTGGCTTACCCGACAACGGAGTCCGGCGCCATCACGACCTTTATTGGATTAGGGTTGTGACAAAAGGGAAAAGGACAAAATTGTCCCTATACTATCGAAAATTAGTCACGTTTATACCCGCTTCTATTTTCGGTCCAAATATACGCCTACCGTTAGTAAAGTAGACAAAATCATCTCTAACCCTAACAGAAGTCCACCGTGGCAGCGGGACCCTTCTCTTAAACTGCCAATTAGGCAAATATTAACCTAAATAATTAAAGATTCATGCACATTTCTTTGACCAACTTATAAAAATACCTTATGGGTCCCACCTTTATCTCTCTCACTCTTTATCCCTCTGCCAAAGCTCGCAGGCAAACCAGACCCCCCAACAAACCTATCTCCCCTACCATGTCACTTCCCCTCTTCACCGGCCAAATATAAAAATTTGTTTCCCAGATCGTCACCTTTCATCTCCCCTTTCACCTTATATTTTTTTTTCTTCTCTTTTTATTATTCTCAAATCTTAAAAGCTTATAGTGTGCTCCAATCAGATGTTCAAGCATGATCAAGAACTATCAGTGAAGAAATTCATCGGAGTTAGGTCGAAAAAAGCTTTGGCAATTTTCTCCTTTCTCTGTTTGGCCATCAATAAAGATACTCATCGGAATTTGGTTGAAAATCCGGCTTCACTGGTGGTTTTAGATCTATTGGGAACTTTGGTTTATTAGAATCCATTTATGAATCCAAGATGATGATTTGAAGATGGAGAGACTAGCACTTGATCAGATTATTTTTTTAAATCATTTGTACCCTTTTGTTAGAGCTTGATCGGAAAAAAGAAAGAGTATTTTGTCCACTTTTTTCGATCTGTCGAAGACGTTGCAACTTGTTATTTAAATTCGAATTGGTTAAATCTTTGTTCCTTGAATCTGAAATGTTAGAGCTCTGGTGACGAATATCTTGTCATTTCATTTTGCCAGAAAGTTTGCTTGGATTTCTTATTTTGAATGAAATTGTGCTAAGAGAAGGATGTAAAGAAAAAAAATCAAAATAAAAAGAATAAAGAATAAACAATTGAGGGGAGTGGGTCGGGTATGGGTTTGTAAAGAGAAATGAGTATAAACGGTAAGGGAGGGGTCAAAAAATGGACATGGGTCAAAGAAATGGGCATGGATCTTTAATTATTTGGGTTAATATTTTCCTAGTTGGCAGTTTAATAGAAGGGTCCCGCTGCCATGGTGGACTTCTATTAGGGTTAGGGATGACTTTGTCTACTTTACTAACGGTAGGCGTATATTTGGGCCGAAAGTAGAAACGGGTATAAACGTGACTAATTTTCGATAGTATAGGGACACTTTTGGCCTTTTTCCCTTCCCCAAATCCCTCTTTTAATTTAAAAAGGCCAAAATTGTCCCTATACTATCGAAAATTAGTCATGTTTATATCCGTTTCTACTTTCGGTCCAAATATACGCCTACCATTAGTAAAATAGACAAAATCATCCCTAACCCTAATAGAAGTCCACCGTGGCAGCGGGACCCTTCTCTTAAACTGCCGACTAGGCAAATATTAACCCAAATAATTAAAGATACATGCTCATTTCCTTGACCCATGTCCAGTATTTGACCCCTCCCTTCCCGTTTATACTCATTTCTCTTTACAAACCCATAGCCGACCCACTCCCCTTAACTGTTTATTCTTTATTCTTTTTATTTTCATTTTTTTTCTTTACATCCTTCTCTTACCACAATTTCATTCAAAATCAGAAATCCCTAGCAAAATGAAATGACAAGAAATTCGTCACCGGAGGTCTAACTTTTCAGATTCAAGGCACAAATATTTAACCAATTCTAATTTAAATAACAAGTTGCAACGTCTTCGACATATCGGAAAAAGTGGACAAAATAATCTTTCTTTTTCCCGATCAAGCTCTAACAAAAGGATACAAATGTTAAAAAAAAATAATCTGATCAAGTGCTGGTCTCACCATCTTCAAATCATCATCTTAGATTCACAAATGGATTCTAATAAACCAAAGGTCCCAATAGATCTAAAACCACCAGTGAAGCCGAATTTTCAACCAAATTCCGATAAGTATCTTCACTGATGGCAAGACAGAGAAAGGACAAAATTGCCGAAGCTTTTTCCGACCTAACTCCGATGAATTTCTTCACTGATAGTTCTTGATCATGCTTGAACATCTGATTGGAGAACACTATAAGCTTTTAAGATTTGACAATAATAAAAAGAGAAGAAAAAAAATATAGGGTGAAAGGGGAGATGGAAGGTGACGATCTGGGAAACAAATTTTTATATTTGGCCGGTGGAGAGGGGAGGTGACATGGCAGGGGAGATGGGTGTGTCAGGGGATCTGGTTTGCCGGTGAGCTTTGTCAGAGACATAGAGAGTGAGAGAGAGAAAGGTGGGACCCATAAGGTGTTTTTATAAGTTGGTCAAAGAAATAGGCATGGATCTTTAATATTTTGGGTTAATATTTGCCTAGTTGGCAGTTTAAGAGGAGGGTTCCGCTGCCACGGTGGACTTCTGTTAGGGTTAGGGATGATTTTGTCTACTTTACTAACAGTAGGCGTATATTTGGACCGAAAATAAAAACGGGTATAAACGTGACTAATTTTCGATAGTATAAGGACAATTTTGGCCTTTTCCCTTTGGGGAATTGAAAAAATAAGGAGGGAATTTGTCGCTTACACTTTTCGCACAACTTTGAAAAAAGAATAAAAACCAAACAAAGTTATTGAGAAAATCCAGTATTTTATCAGTAATAAAAAAACCATGAAAATGTATTCAATCTGCTTACACTTAAAATTTATTATATTACCACAAAATATCACAAGATTAAAATATTTTCTAATAAGCAAAAAGTCATGATTACAAGTTAATTATATACATAAATAATTAAATTAAATTGTTGTTACAACAACAACAACAACAACAACCCAGTAAAATCCCACCAGTGGGGTTTGGGAAGGGTAGAATGTATGCAGACATTACCCCTACCCCGGATAGGATAGAGAGGTTGTTTCCAGGAGACCCTCGGCTCAGAGACAATATATCTATGACAACAAAACCCGAAAAATAATATGAGTAACGTGAGAGACAACAAATAAATGGAAAAACAGTAACACAACTATTATGCAAAAGTGTGAATCACAACATAAATCGCTAGCAGGACTAGACAAAACACTATCATACTCGTCGGTACAAAGAGGGAAATCGGGACAAAGGGGAAAATCGCTTGACTACCCCTTAACCTACAACCTTAATGCTCGACCTCCACACCTTCCTATCAAGAGCCATGTCCTCGAAAATCTCAAGCCGCACCATGTCATGTCTGATCACCTCGGTCCAATACTTCTTAGGCTGCCCTCTACCTCTTCTCGTACCTTCCAAAGCCAACCGCTCACACCTCCTAACCGGGGCATCTAGGCTTCTCCTCAGCCCAGTGTCTGAACCATCTAAGTCGCGCTTCCCGCATCTTGTCATCCACCGGATCCACGCCCACCCTCTCCCAAATATCTTCATTCCCAATCTTATCCAACCTGCTACGGCGTGTGGGTGGCGGGAGTCTGAGTGCCTCCCTTGGCCTGAGAAAGAGCTGCGGCCGTAGAAATAGAGACCGCTTGAAAAAGGCCAGTACATACTGATATAATCTGAGCTAGGACCTCCTGAAGGCCAGTAATCACAATAGGCACAGGTGGTGCCTGAGCTAGTCCCGCTGGGGCATAAGTGACTGGGACCTAGTCTAGAGCAACTGGAGGGTCTACCCAATAATTAGTGACAAAACCTTTCTGTCATGACCCAAATCTAAACATGTCATGATGAAGCCTATCATGGTATTAGGCAAGCCGACACATTTCCAAACAAATCGGTATTTTTCATTTCAAATATAATTTCAAAGCTATTTAATATAAAACCTTCGTAAAGGGATTCAAATCAAAACAAAAGTGTGGAAAAGAAAAGCCCGACATCGGGGTGTCACTAGTCATGAGCTAATACTACAACTATCCGTAAATATTAAGACTAACATAGTCTGGGATTAATCAAGTACAACTAAGGAAAATAAATAAGGAGGAAAGCAGAGCTGGGATCGCCAGGCAGCTACCTTGCTAACTCTGAGAATCTGCGCCAGGAATAATCAACAGCCTCTATCGGGTCCAGAAACGCCCGGATCTGCACACAAGGTGAAAAGAGTAACGTGAATACGCCAACTCAGTAAGTAACAAAAGTAAATAAAGACTGAGAAATAGTGACGAGCAATAATGCAAGTAAAGTTCATATCACAAAAACTCAGTAAAATACGACATGCTTTTAATACCAGAGTTTGAATCAAAACAGCTCGTTTAAATCCAGTTCTAATGAAATCATTTAAAGACATCTTTCAACAGTTTCCAAATAAAGGCTCAATGCAAAGGTGAGCAAAAATGATGAAATCATAATCATCCCCTCGGGCAAAACATCACTCATATACAGCCCCTCGGGCAAAACTCACAATCACTCGTATACAGCCCCTCGGGAAAACCTCACTATCGCTCATGCCTCCTAGTCACTCAGTACTCGGCACTCGCACTTAGTAGGTACATGCGCTCACTGGGGGTGTGTACAGACTCCGGAGGGGCTCCTTCAGCCCAAGCACTATATCAAGCCAATCATGGCATAAATTAATGAGGCCCTCGGCCTATATCAAAAATGTTGCGGCGTGCATCCCGATCCCAAAATATCCTCACAAATTAGGCCCTCGACCTCACTCAGTGATAAACCTCTCAAGCCCCTTCGGGCTCTTAGTAAAATAAAGTACTCAGCCCAAACAACATTTATATGATGCATCAAAACAGAGTAATAGAGGCTGAGCTATGAAGTAAATATATGACATGACTGAATATAGATTTTCAATCAAAAATAATGAGAGGATAGCAAGAAAAGACCTCTAAGGGCCCAAACAACAATGGCATAAGGCCTAAACATGGCATTCAACCCAATTTACAGAAATTCTTTCTAAAACACATGAGTATCAGATAGTTTCAACAAAATATGCAATGTTACAGTTGCTATGGGACGGACCAAGTCACAATCCCCAATGGTGCATGCCCGCATGCCTGTCACCCAGCATGTGCTTCACCTCAAAATAGTCACATGACATAAAATTCGGGGTTTCATACCCTCAGGACTAGATTTACAATCGTTACTTACCTCAAACCGATCAAATCCCTACTCCGCGATGCTCTTGCCCCCGATTCGGCCTCCAAATACTCTGAATCTATTCATAATCATTACAATACCATCAATTTATGCTAAAGGAATGAATTCCACAAGAAAAACTACCAAATTAGACCTCAAACCCGAAATCGGTTCAAACCCGATTGGGGGTCCACGTCTCAAAATCCGCCAAAAATTATAAAACTTGAAAGCTCATTCACTCACGAGTCCATACATATGAAATTTATCAAAATCCGACACTGTTTGATCCCTCAAATCCTCCTATCAAACTCTCCAAAATCCCAAGTCCTAACCCCTCATTTTCACCCCTATTTTCCTCTAATTAACTGATAAAACAAAGGGAAAATACCATAGGTAAAAGTATTGGATCGCAAGCAACTTACCCCACTGAAAATCCCTTGAATTTCCTTTCAAATGAAAATGGTGAAAATGGACCAAAATTCGTGAAGTGTTCTTTTTATACTTTCTGCCCAGGGCTTTCGCACCTGCGGCCAAATATCTGCTCCTGCGGTCAAATCCTCGTACCTACGAGAACCAGTTAAGTCCTCAAATTCCGCACCTGTGCCCCAGGTTCCGCACCTGCGGGCGCACCCCTACGCAACACTTCTGCTTCTGCAGAACCAGCCCAACTCTTCCTTTCCGCATCTGCGCTAGAGGCCTCGCACCTGCGGGCTCGCAGATGCGGCCAATCCTTCGCACCTGCATTCCCAGCGTTGGCCTTCCATTTCTGCATTTGTAGCTACCCAAACGCCCCTGCGATTCGCACCTGCGGCTCCCCATCCGCAGGTGCGGAAAATACCAGCAACTTCAGAAACCAACAAAAACAGTTATCTCCCTACACCAAATCAATCTGTTAACCACCCGAAACTCACCTGATGCCCTCAAGACCTCAATCAATCACACTAACAAGTCATATAACAACATACGAACTTAGTCAAACCTTCAGAGCACTCAAAAACCAAATTACCCTCGGATTCAAGCCTAAAAACTTCTAAACTTCCAAATTCCACAAACGACGCCGAAACCTACCAAATCATGTCTGAATGACCTCAAATTTTACACACACGTCCCAAATGGCACTACGAATCTACTTCAACTTCCAGAATTCCATTCTGACCTTGATATCAAATTTTTCACTGTCGACCAAAATCGCCAATTTTCCAACTTAAGCTTTTGAATAAGAGACTAAGTATCTCATTCCATTCCGAAACCACTTCGGACCCGAACCAAACAACACGATACGATAAAATACAGCTGAAGAACACAAAAGAAAGCAGAAATGAAAAAAACGGGACTATAACTCACGAAACGACTGGCTGGGTCGTGACACTTTCATAGTAACTAATAATTTTGTAGGTTAAATAGAGACAATACGATGATTATCACTAATTATATGCTATTAGTGACAAAAACAAATGTTACAAAAAATAAATGCTATTATTGACAAAAACAAAGGTTACAAAAAATAAAAGATTTCGTTGCTAAATATTTAACTACAAATTTTATTTTGTCACTACTTTAGCTTCATATTTTTAATACCAAAACTTTTTTTATAATTAAAATATAACTAATTTTAAGACAAATAATGGGTTTTCACTTATTTTCAATAACATTAGTGACAAAATTAGTTTGTCATTAATATCTTTAATTTTGTGGCTAATGTTACTCAATATTTAGCGCCAATCCATCATTTTGGTGGTAAACTTTAGTAGACAAAACTTTTGCTACGAAATTTATGTTTTGTCACTAAAAATATGATTCTCTTGTATTTAAGTACGGAATAAGATTTTTTTTCACGAAAAGTGAACAATTAGTGACGATATTTCTATCGTAGCTAATAATTTACGATGTTTAAATACAAATTTTAATTTGTCGCTATTGTAACAATATATTTTTGTGACACAAATTTTTCGCATCCAACATTAACTTATTTTAAGTGAACAATTAGTGACGATATTTCTATCGTAGCTAATAATTTACGATGTTTAAATACAAATTTTAATTTGTCGCTATTGTAACAATATATTTTTGTGACAAAAATTTTTCGCATCCAACATTAACTTATTTTATCACAAATTTGATACATTATTAGTGACAAAATAATGTGTCACTAATAATTTAAATTCGTCGTTAATGTTAATCAATAAATGGCGCCAACTCATTTTTTGGTGAAAAACTTTAGTGGACAAATTTTTGGCGACAAACTTTTGTGTTTTGTCACTAAAAGTGTGTGGCTCATGTATTTAAACATGAAATATAATTTTTGTCACGAAAAATGAATAATTAATGACACTTCTTGCATCGAAAATAATAATTTCGTAGCTGAATATCACATTTGTTGTAGTGTGATGAAAGGAAATAAGTCTTCCCAGTTTAAAATGCTAGGCAATGTAGGTAGGCTGGTAACAGTAAGGTTCAAGTTTTTAAGGAAGATTAGCCAGTGATCATTAAGGTAATTTATGGAAAAAAGAGGTGGCTGATTTAGGGGTGAGCGCCAAAAAAATTTTAGCCAATCTACAGTGAAGAAATATGTGCTTGATATCTTCCTCCTCTTTGCAACAACATGTGCAAATAAGGTCTATATTGATGCCAATATATTGTAAATATTTCCTAGATGGAATTCTCAATTTTATTAGGACAATTAAGGGACCATATCCAATCAAAGTTGATAATCACTACAATGTTTGGTCAAGCTCGTGGGAGGCTAAAAATATTTTTTTTGGTCAGAAAAAGTACTTTTTTTTTAAATTTTGATGTGTTTGGTCAAAGTGGAGAAGTGTTTTTGAGCAATGGCAGAAACAATTTTTCTGCTTTTGAAAAGAAGTTACAAATTTTAACTTCTTCCTAATTCCTAAAAACAAACGCAAAAGCCAAAAGTTAAATGTTTTAAGACAAAGTTATCCTTACTATAGATTTATACTATTTTTCAAATTATCCTTCAATAATTTTATCTTTTCCTTTTTTGTTTCTACCTTTCCTTTTTTTTTGTTTCTATTGTATTTTTATTTTTCTTCTCCCATTCTTTTTTTCAATAGTCTCTTCATTATAAATAGATCTCTTCTTTTATATACTCCAGATTAATGAAGCAGATTTTTAATTTATACTGAATAACTACATTTTGATATATTTAAATCATCATGTAAATAAATATAAACAATAATTAATACCAAATACCTAATATTATTGCTTTGGATAACTATAATATTGATTAAAAATTTTAATATATTTTTATTTTATATTCAAATTAAATTAAAAAAATTTATAATAAATGTTTACGTGCATTTCTCTCTTTTAAATAATATACTCCTCGTAAATTGAATAAGTATTGTCTGCTTTCATAATTTGACACTCAAAAATACTTTTTGAAAAGATTGTTCAAATACAATTTACCTATTAAAGTACTTCTCAAATGAACTCGCCAAATACAAGCTGTAATTTTTTAAAGGTATTTTTGTAAAAAATACTTTTAAGCAAAAATACTTTTCGAAATACGCAGTTTTTAACCACTTGGCCAAACGGCCACTCAACTCTCCCTAGCACTCTGATAAGAAACATACTTAATTATCATTTATTCTTCAACAAGCGTAGCGACTTTCCCCGTTGAAATGGCCATAAGTTCAGGCACCAATTTTTTGTTCTTGCTTCCCATTGTGAGAATTTTTTCTGCTCCTAGCTTGGCTGTACAATACAATTGTATATGTGGGGCTCCCACATCGGTGGCTGAGAGGATCTTTTGAGGCACAAATGCTCAGCCCATAACCCATGTATACTGGGTATTTAATATATATATATGTGAGTAATTAATGATAAGTGTAGGATAAGAAAAAAATAGGAGAACTTTCAGAAATGAATACTTTTTAAGGAGCTCTTAAAGTTATCGTAGCTAGTTTTGGACAATTTGATGTATTTGAATGTATTTGTTGAATACATTGTTTAGCCGTAATTTATTTATTATTTTTTTCGCGTGTATTTTAGCGTATATGAATGCACTGTTCAGTCGTATCCAACCTTATTTGATGTCGCAAGGTTGAACGTATTCAAATGTATCGGCGAAAATATAAATTACACTGTATTTAAAAAGAAAAAAATACAATCAAACCTGGTCGAAACTCTGACGAAATACAAAATACCACTATATTTACACGAAAAATGACGAATACATTCAAATCCTTTTTAAAATACATAGTATTTACACTAAAAAAAAAGGAAGAAAAATACAGTCAAATCCGTCTAAATCTCCAACAAGAATCAAAATACATTGTATTTAAAAATGGAGAATACAAGAAATCCCGTTGGATCTCCTAGAGAAATACAAAAGACACTTAAGATCTCTGAAAAAAATATAAAATACACAGTATTATTGTCACGATCCAAATTTTCAACCTTAGGGATCGTGATGGCGCCTAACACCACATTTGCTAGGCAAGCCAATGTTAGAGTTCGCTTAACTATTTCGTTAATAACCATTTAAATAGGATAAAATAATTTTAAATTAATACTTAATCTCATGGCTTTAAATGAATAATTCACAATATAAAAAAAATAAACAATTAACTACACCGAGCTATGAACTAATTATATAGATAAATCAAAAAACTACCCCAGAATCTGGTGTCACAATTCACGAACTACTAAAGAATACTACAAATACTTGGCTGAAAGAAATGATGTAACTGTTCTGAATATAATAAAACAACGTTTATGAAAATAGGAGAAGACTCTCGGGATCTGCGAACGCCGGCAGATATACCTCGTGTCTCCGAATAAATTAATAGCCGGTCTAAATATCTCTACTGCTGACCGGTACCTGGATCTGTACAAAAGAGTGCAGAGTGTAGTATCAGTACAACTGACCCCATGTACTGAGTAAGTGCCGAGCCTAACCTCGACGAAGTAGTGACGAGGCTACGGCGGGGCTTTAGCAATATAACCTGTGACAATAATATATAAAGCAGAGAAAAAAATCTAAGCAAATAATTAAGTACTGCAACAACAATAAAATAACTCAGCCGCCTTTTCCAGGCCTCATCTGTAACCAATTCTCAAATAATTTTCAAGTTTCCAAACTTCAACTTTAAATGAAAGTAGTGCGAAAATATGAAAAATAGTAAAATAAACATTTAAGCCTTTCAAATCTTTATTTCCATTGAAATTCAGTAAAAATATAAATGTCTTCTCTTATTGCTCCTTGTTGCGGCGTGCAACCCTCTCACACCTGTCCACCCTTGTTGTTCCTCCCTAAATATATCACCCTTATTACTCATGTTGCGGCGTGCAACCCGATCCCACATGTTCACCCCTATCATTCCTTATTGCGGCGTGCAACCCGCACCCACCAGACATCTCATATCAATTTATTCATAAATTTCACAATTTAGGCCAAGCCTTTCACAATATTTTTGTCTCAAAAATTATAAATAAGAAACTATTTTTTCTCATAACTTCATCAATATCCTCTCAACCATGATACCAACAGGAACATAAATATGTATATATATATCTCGTAAAAATAATGTCAAACCGCTCGACCATTTTGTACCACAAGGGAACCAGCTAAAACAACCAATACTCTTTCCAAAATAACCACAATAATATTTAACAACAATATAACAAGGCCAAGTAGTCACATAAACAATAATGAATATAGAACAATTAAGACAAGAATCAATTAAGTTGGGAACGGGAAAAGGATCATGTTTAACAGGTAATTTGGTGGTGCATAGATACTCGTCACCTCACCTATACACCACACACATGTATTTCACATACCAAATAAGTGGGTATTCCTATTCCCTCAAGTCAAAGTTAGACCAAACATTTACCTCAATTCCGTAGTCCACTCACTGCTCAATTATAACTTTTCCTTTAGAATCTTGCACTAACTTGCTCGAATCTAGTCATAATTAACTCAATATCATCAATTAATGCTAAAGGAACTAACTTTACTGAAAATCATAATTTTTTCTAATTTTTCTCAAAAAACGTGAAAATCCAACCTCAGGCTCGCTTGGTCTAAACTCCGGGTTCGGACCAAATTATGTTCGCCCATTCACCCACTAACCCAAATATACAATTAGTATCGAAATCCGACCTCAATTCGAGGTAAAAATTTGATTTTTAGTAAATTTTCTAATTCTACCCAAACCCTCAATTTTTAACATGAAAATTCTTAGTTTTTGCTTTAAAAGTGATTAAAAACAGTAAGGAATTGAAAGAACAAAGTTTAGAATTGATTACCAATACTTTGGGGATGAACCTTGGTGAAGAAAATCGTCTCTAGGGATTGGTAGTTCGAAAAATGGTTGAAAAATAGGTTATGTCCGTGTTTAACAGTGTATTTATATGATTGGACAGGCCTTCTATGCGATCGCGGAAGAAGTGTTGCGATCGCATAGAATAAAAAAATACCCCCTGAAATTTTCACTATGCGATCGCGGAAGAATTAATCCGATCGCATAGAACAAAAGTTGTCCCCAGCAATTTTCGCTATGCAATCACGGAAGAATTAATGTGATCGCATAGAACAAAAGTTGTCCCCAGCAAATTAACCCTATGCGATCGCGGATATAGCTATGCGATCGCATAGAACAAAAAAGACCCCCACAATCTACACTATGCGATCGCGTAGCACTAATTTACTGGGCACCAGAAAATAGAAAACCAGCAATTTTTCTTAAGTTCAAAATATGCACGCAAGTCTAAAAATATCATACGTACTTGCTCGTGCGACCAAATCATTAAAATAACACGTAAAACTATGAATTAAACCTCAAAACTTATCATTTTCATCAAGAGCTCTTATAGTTCATAACTTTTCAACCGGATGTCCGAATCACGTCAAACGAACTCCGTTTTTCACCAAATTTCACAGTTAACCTTTAAATATCATAAAAAATATGTACCGAGCTCCAGAACCAAAATACGGGCCCGATACCAATAATTTCAAATATTAATTCTTTTCTTTATTTCATTAATATTTCAGCAAAACAATTTCTTTCAAAAATTAATTTCTAAGGCTCGGGACCTTGGAATTCATGTCCGGGCATACACCCAAGTCCCATATTTTATTGTGGACCTCCAAGGATCATTGAAACACACATCCGAGTCCGTTTACTCAAAATGTTGACTCAAGTCAACTAAAACCAAATTTGTTTTAATTCTAAAAATTATTACTTCTTATATTTTCATATAAAAGCTTTCCGGTTTCACGCTCAGACTGCGCATGCAAATCGAGGTAATTAAAGTTAATATATTTAAGGATAATAAGCCTAGAATGGAGTCTAAATTCATAAAATGGCCTCTTGGGTCATCTCAATATCTACCTCTAAAACTAACGATTCGTCCTCAAACGGACATAGAAGATTACCTGAATTTGCAAAAAAGTGTGATATTTACTCTGCATGTCCGACTCGGACTCCCAAGTAGCTGCCTTAACGGGATGGCCTCTCCACTGCACTCGAATTGAAGGATAACTCTTAGACCTCAACTGACGAACCTGCCGGTCTAACATGGCTACCGACTCCTCCTCATAAGTCAAAATCTAACACGTGGGACGAGTCACCATGATACTTCTGGAGCATAGACGTGGAATACTGGATGAATGGAGGATAACCCTGGAGGCAATGCAAGTCTATAAGCTACATCCTCCACTCTATCAAGAATCTCAAATGGCCCGATATACCTAGGGCTCAACTTACCCTTCTCCCCAAATCTCATAACACCCTTCATGGGCGACACAAGAAGCAATACTTTCTCTCCAACCATGAATGCCACATCAAGAACCTTACGATCGACATAACTCTTTTGCCTAGACCTAGCTGCACGAAGTCTCTCTTGAATAATCTTGACCTTATCTAAGACCTCCTGAACTAAGTCTGTACCCAAAAACCGAGCCTCTCCCGGCTCGAACCATCCAACTGGCGATCTACACCGTCTACCATATAATGCCTCATAAGGAGCCATCTGAATGCTCAACTGATAACTATTATTATAGGCAAACTCCGCTAACGGCAAGAACTGATCCCAAGAACCTCCAAAGTCAATAACATAAGCGCGGAGCATATCCTTCAATATCTGAATGGTACGCTCGGACTACCTGTCAGTCTGAGGGTGAAATGTTGTACTCAACTCTACTCGGGTACCCAACTCACGCTGAACTGTCCTCCAAAAGTGTGAAGTGAACTGCGTACCCCTATTAGAAATGATAGACACGGGCCCACCATGAAGGCGAACAATCTCCCGAATATATAACTCAGCCAACCGCTCTGAAGTATAAGTACTTGCCATAGGAATGAAATGTGTTGATTTAGTCAGCCTATCTACAATAACCCAAACTGCATCAAATTTCCTCTGAGTCTGTGGGAGCCCAACAACAAAGTCTATAGTGATACACTCCCACTTCCACTCAGGAATCTCTATCTGCTGAAGCAAACCACCAGGTCTCTGATGCTCATACATTACCTGCTGACAATTTAAGCAACGAGTCACATACGCAACAATGTCCTTCTTCATTCTTCTCCACCAATAATGTTGCCTCAAGTCTTGGTACATTTTGGATGCACCTGGATGAATCGAATACTTGGAACTGTGAGCCTTCTCAAGGATCAACTCACGAAGGCCATCAACATTAGGCACACATAAACGACCTTGCATCCTCAAAACACCATCATCTCCAACTATAACCTGCTTGGCATCATTGTGCCGAACTGTGTCCCTAAGGACCGCCAAATGCGGGTCATCATCTTGCCGCTCTCGGATACGCTCAATTAGAGAAGACCGAGCGATTGTACAAGCTAGACACTACTGGGCAAAATATCCAACCTCACGAACTGATTAGCCAACTTCTGGATGTCTGAAGCCAACGGTCTCTCACCAACTGGAATATACGCAAGAATGTCCATACTCACCGCCTTTCTACTAAATGCATCGGCCACCACATTGGCCTTCTCTGGGTGATGCAATATGGTGACATCATAATCTTTTAGTAGCTCTAACCATCTTCGTTGCCTCAAATTATGATCCTTTTTCTTGAATAAATACTGGAGACTGCGATGGTCAGTGAAAACCTCACACGACACGCCATAAAGGTAGTGCCTCCAAATCTTCAATGCATGAACAATGGATGCCAACTCTAAGTCATGAACGGGATAATTCTTCTCATGGACCTTCAGTTGTCGAGACGCATATGCAATCACCTTGCCATCATGCATTAATACTTCACCTAATCGAATACGAGATGCACCACAATACACCGTGCACAATCCTGAACCTGTGGGCGACACCAACATTGTCGCCGTAGTCAAAGCCATCTTGAGCTTCTGAAAGTTCCACCCACACTCGTCTGACCATTTGAATGGAACACCCTTTTGGCTCAAAATGATCTTAATAGTTGTTCATAATCAATTACAAAATCACCCAATAACTTCACGTAACAATAATCCCCTTTCTACCCTTCACAATACTGATAACGAGATGCGATTCATGAAGACATCATATTTATATACCCAAATTAACGTGTCTCATTTAACACCACACGGGCGTGCACATATCTCACAGGTCAAAGCTCCATAATTATAACACGTATTTGGAAAAGTATGCACAGTTAATTAATTTATTTACTTATTATTAGTATTACTTTTATTATTATTTATTCATTTATTATTATGATTATCATCATTATTTTATACATAAATTATTGAATAAGCCTAACAGGCATGACTCCGTACCAGTACAATAGTAAAATTTTAATTCACAAGGGAGAATTTAAACACAAGAATTTCCATCACAAGGACCTCATCCTTACATAACTTTCACCGCGGCTCGTAGCCCAATTTAAATATATCAAATCATATTAAAATGCGAGGATCTCACCCTCAATTCTGAATCACAAGTAATATGCATATCGTGCCAATCGAAATATTCCATTTCCTTCCTTTAAATATTTTTCGTTAAACAAAATTACAACATGTAATGATAGACACAGTTATATCCATAAAATTGATCAATACAAGTATTCACATAAGTGGATTTTAGAGTTACGAGGTTCACCTGAGAGTGGAGCATATTGGAAGAATTTTATTAGATACGCATAACCGTATTAAGTTCAGGAAATCATCACTTTATAATAATTGGATATTGTTCTTGTAATGACACCATTCAATGTAACGACCTCAGCCATACCATAGAAAATATATCAACAGGCTGGGTCTCCACCTCTAGGAATCTGACCTCCACTTTCGACATTCCAACTCCTTTTTCCCTAGTTGGTCATGTGAGTTGAGTTATAACTACAATGGGGCACGTAGCCTGAGTGTTCTGATGAAATATGACTCTCCAAAGTCTAGAACAATTTCTATCACTCTCCAAAATGAAGTATCAACCTGCCCTGAGTCGTACAAAAATTTTACAATCATATTTGAGTCCTTTGATGAGTCTGTGAACTTGCTCTCTGGCTATATGAACTGAAGTAGGAGTATGACGGGCTGACTTATCGAACCTGATGGCATATTCTTACATCGTCATATGACCTGACACAACCATTCAAACCTTATGCGCCACATATTATGGAGAGTCTGATAAACAAATCTTTCAAAAGAATTTATGAGAACTGAATCAAGTAGTTGATGTCGCACTGGCTGGTCGTCCTCTTTGTAGGCTTCCCTCAACCACCGGCGACCAATTTCTCCTTTACCATGTTGACTCAACACCGCTGAGCTACTCCACTTATTCATGTAACCTTCGTTATTCCTTGGGGTAACTCTTATCCTTATTGATGCACAATGACCCCAAAAGTAGAGCTCTATACAGATAAACCTTGGCACGAACCATATAGTCTAGAAGCTTGTCAACCACTGTACTCCTCTGGAGCACCCCAAAATTCGCAATCGTGACTTCCACGCTGAGTAGACTATATGTAGATTTAAAGTTGTCTATATAACTCATTTGGTACTGAGGTATATGGTTATTAAGGAGGCAGACATATCATAAGTCCCAACTTTATCTCTTGCAAAATCTCATGCCTTATACATTCCAAGGCAAACTGATATAACACATGACCCCACAATCTATTCCTTGACAGTGGACTTCCCCACTTGGCACGAAGTTATAGGTCACAATGTATGATAATCCACAATGTTAAACTTCACAGCTCATATAAATCAACCCCGATGCTTTCAACTATTCCCTTGTTATGCAATACTGGAGTAGCTATAAATCCTTCTGGGATATGGACTAGTCAAACCTGTACCGACTTAGCTAGAACCTCCACGTCTAGATCCACTTGAGACTGTATAATAGGTGATGATGTTCGAGCTTTAGACTGAGCTCCGCTTATATCTCTTCCCCTAATCGTAGTTGTCATTGGGGCTTCACCTCTTGTCCGGTTGTAGGCTTTGCGTGTTGTCAAAATTTGTGAGAGGACAAGAATAGACAAGTTCAATCAATAATGGTAGAATAAATTCGCACGATAGAGTAGAATAGAAGGGAAATTATTTAACTTCATAGCCTCTGAGAGATAAGTACAGACGTCTCCGTATCGATCCTTCAGACTCTACCAAGTTTGTTCGTGAATTGTAAAACCTAAGCAACCTAGTGCTCTGATACCAACTTGTCACGACCCAAATTCCCAACCTTAGGGATCGTGATGGCGCCTAACACCACACTTGCTAGGCAAGCCAATGTTAGAGTTCGCTTAACTATTTCCTTTAATTAACCATTTAAACAGGATAAAATAATTTTAAATTAATACTTAATCTAATGACTTTAAATGAATAATTCACAATACAAGAAAAATAAACAATTAACTACACCGAGCCACGAACTAATTATATAGATAAATCCAAAAACTACCCCAAAATCTGGTGTCACAATTCATGAACTACTAAAGAATACTACAAATACTTGGCTGAAAGAAATGATGTAACTGTTCTGAATATAATAAAACATTGTTTATGAAAATAGGAGAAGACTCTCGGGATCTGCGAACGCGGGCAGATATACCTCGTGTCTCCGAATAAATGAATAGCCGCTCTAAATATTTCTACTGCTGACGGGTACCTGGATCTGCACAAAAGAGTGCAGAGTGTAGTATCAGTACAACAGACCCCATGTACTGAGTAAGTGCCGAGCCTAACCTCGACGAAGTAGTGACGAGGTTGCGGCGGGGCTTTAGCAATATAACCTGTGACAATAATATATAAAGCAGAGAAGGAAATCTAAGCAAATAATTAAGTACTGCAACAACAATAAAATATAAGAGATCATGTTTAACAGGCAATTTGGTGGTGCATAGATACTCGTCACCTCGCCTATACACCACACATGCATTTCACATAGCAAATAAATGGGTATTCCTATTCCCTCAAGTCAAAGTTAGACCAAACACTTACCTCAATTTCGTAGGCCGCTCACTGCTCAATTATAACTTTTCCTTTAGAATCTTGCTCTAACTTGCTCGAATCTAGTCATAATTAACTCAATATCATCAATTAATGCTAAAGGAACTAACTTTACTGAAAATCATAATTTTTCCTAAGTTTTCTCAAAAAAAGTGAAAACCCGACCCCGGGCCCGCTTGGTCTAAACTCGGGGTTCGGACCAAATTATGTTCACTCATTCACCCACGAACCCAAATATATAATTAGTTTCGAAATCCGACCTCAATTCGAGGTAAAAATTTGATTTTTAGTAAATTTTCTAATTCTACCCAAACCCTCAATTTTTACCATGAAAATTCTTAGCTTTTCCTTTAAAAGTGATTAAAAACAGTAAGGAATTAAAAGAACAAACTTTAGAATTGATTACCAATACTTTAGGGATGAACCTTGGTGAAGAAAATCGTCTCTAGGGCTTGGTAGTTCGAAAAATAGTTGAAAAATAGGTTATGTCCGTGTTTAACAGTGTATTTATATGACTGGGCAGGCCTTCTATGCGATTGCGGAAGAAGGGATGCGATCGCATAGAATAAAAAAATACCCACTGAAATTTTCACTATGCGATTGCGGAAGAATTAATGCGATCGCATAGAACAAAAGTTGTCCCCAACAATTTTCACTATGTGATCGCGGAAGAATTAATGCGATCACATAGAACAAAAGTTGTCCCCGGCAAATTAACACTATGCGATCGCGGATATAGCTATGCGATCGCATAGAACAAAAAAAGACCCCCACGATCTACACTATGCGATCGCGGAGAAGGTTATGCGATCGCGTAGCACTAATTTACTGGGCACCAGAAAATAGAAAACCAGCAATTTTTCTTAAGTTCAAAACATCCCGTGGCCTATCCGAAACTCACTCGAGCCTTCGGGGCTTTGAACAAAACATGCACGCAAGTCTAAAAATATCATACGGACTTGCTCGTGCGATCAAATCATGAAAATAACACGTAAAACTATGAATTAAACCTCAAAACTCATCATTTTCATCAAGAACTCTTATAGTTCATAACTTTTCAACCGGATGTCTGAATCACGTCAAACGAACTCCGTTTTTCACCAAATTCCACAGTTAACCTTTAAATATCATAACAAATCTGTACCGATCTCCGAAACCAAAATACGGGCCCGATACCAATGATTTGAAACATTAATTCTTTTCTTTATTTCATTAATATTTCAGAAAAATAATTTCTTTCAAAAATTGATTTCTAAGGCTTGGGACCTCGGAATTCATTTCCGGGCATACGCCTAAGTCCCATATTTTATTGCGGACTTCCCGAGATCGTCGAAACACAGATCCGAGTTTTTTTACTCAAAATTTTGACTCAAGTCAACTAAAACTATTTTTTTTAATTCTAAAAATTATTATTTCTTATTTTTTCACATAAAAGCTTTGCGGTTTCACGTCTGGACTGTGCAGGCAAATCGAGGTAGTTAAAATTACTCTTTTTATGGTTAATAATCCTAGAACGGAGTCTAAATTCATAAAATGACCCCTTGGGTCATCTAAATTATACAATAATTTTACGGTGTGGAAGGAAGTGGAGGAGAAAGAGTCAAATTCTTTTTTCGATGTGAACAATAGTGGTGGAGGAATAAGTTTTTGGTGAGACGAATATAATTAGATGTGAGATACAGAGAAGGAGAAGAAGCCATGGATTCCGGCATCTCCGTTAGATCTAGATAGATGACGCCTATCACAATTTCGTGATTTCAAATCTGGATCTGATGGTTAGTGGCGACGAAGTTTAAGGGTGATTCGCGGTGAAGGGGTAGTGGTTTGATAGTGGATGGTGATGGGTCTGGTTCGACAGTTGTGATTTGCGGAGACGATAGAAGTTGGTGATGTGTGGAGATGAGAGAGACAGAGAGAGAGGCATTTGTTTGGTTTGGCTCCGTTAGATCTCCGCCGGAGAAGACGATCGGCATCGACTTCTCTGCTGGACAGCGGCTGGTCGAGGGAGAAGAGACAGTGAAAAGGAGAGCATATTGTGGGAGAAGAGAGAAACTAAGAGAGGGGGTTGAGAGAAAAAAACTATATAGTGGAATAACTCTATGTATTTGGTATAGCTATGATGGGTAAATTGAGAATTCATTGTAGCTAGTTTTTACCCTTAAAATTGATAACAATTAAATTTGTACGTAGTTTGAATGATATGTGGTTTAATTTAACGCAAATGATCAAATAACGGTGAATAGTTGAATTGATCAAACCCAAATGACGTAGTAATTGAGCCTTGTATTTGGTTAATGCCAAAGGTTGGTCTCGATTGAGCCTTCAAGATAGAGCTCGGATCCACACAAACGAGTGATAACTAAAGAACACTTAAAACAATTGCTGAAAGCCAAAGTAAATTTTATTATTTTGTTATGCGTAAAAAAAAAATAGTCCCATGAAATGAAGGAGTCCTCTTTA
Organism: Nicotiana knightiana; assembly: GCA_005239525.1. NCBI lineage: Eukaryota > Viridiplantae > Streptophyta > Magnoliopsida > Solanales > Solanaceae > Nicotiana > Nicotiana knightiana. The sequence continues at coordinate 68,167 of ML422670.1, forward strand.
TATAGTAGATGAGTTTTAACCCTAATACAAGTCAAAATAAAGTAAAAATCTTTTCTTTTCTTTTATCCCACGAAAATATGATCTGCAACCAATATCAAGCATGATTCGTGCTACAATACCCGGCCGATGGCGGATATTTCGGCTCCATGTTTGTCTCATTTAACCGACTTTTCTTTACCCTCGATTCTTCATCTCGCTCGATGATTATAGGCTATAATTTAGTATTTTATTCGCTTATTACACTCTAATTTACTGTACTTTAATTGAGTTTGAGCTTTAATCGCTAGTGTTTTGCACTAATTGTGTGTTTTATGCCTTGTAGGAGTGGTTCCGAGCTATGTAGATGTTATGGAATGGATTCAAGTAATTTGGATCTTTGAAGTCTGAGTAAAAGCCCAAGTAATTAAGCCGGGATCGTGTTCGGGGATCAAAATTTGATAGTTAAGAACGAACAAAGAATCGAGTAGGCATATTGCGCACTGTCTAGTAAAATGGACATAACTCTTTTCTCCGAACTCCATTTGGGCTATATAATATAGTTGGAAATATAACTCAAAGAGCTACAACTTTCATGTTTTATGTTTTTCCAAATTCCAAACGAAACAGGGTGAAAAATGTAGTCGAAACCGCGACAGCGGACCTGGACGCGGACTGAGGCAGTGCACTGGAAAAATACCGCTCCCGGACCGCGGTTAGGACTGGGACCGCGGTCGGGATGCTAAAAAATTATCCTTTTTCGCATAAGAGAAGGTATAATTGTTTGGGCCTGACCCTATTTGATATATATACATGGAAAAACCGTATTTTGAGAGGTTGGACAGACTTTTGACACAGATTCGACCTAAGGAGGCAGAGACACAATAGGATTAAGGTGGGGAATTCTTCTATGAGTTTTTCCTTCCTCTTTCTATTTTTCATTGTTGGTTATGACTTTTAGTATTGTATTTTTACATACTTTTATGAATAGCTAATTTGTTATCTAGGTTTTGATGGAACCTTTTGTAGGATAAATTCTTGTTATGTTTTTTATATAATTGAGCTGTTGGATTTCTCTACTTGTTCAACTACGTTTATATTGTGGTTGGTTGAAGAGCTCTCAATCGACTGTGCCTATTTAGTGTGTATTACTCCGGAGAGAGTGCATATTTAGGTAGTTGTTGAACAACATCACTCCCGACGTACATGAGGGATCAATAACGAAGGGTTTAAAAGTGGGATTTAGGGATAACGACACCTTGGGTGCGATCTAAGTGAGTCGTACTTAATCCCAGCTAGCGTAATTTGGGATAATATGTCTAGTAAATTATAGTACTTACTCGGGAGAGAATTACAACACGCAGAGCGCTCATGATCGGTAGAGAATACTTAGGCGAAATTATAGAAGACGTAGCGGGAAGGATTCCGACGATTGGGAAAATCATAACTCTAGACCTCCTTAATGTTTTCTTCAACCCGTAGTATCTTTAGTGTTAATTTACTATTTTAATTTGTTAGTTAGTTAGTTAAACACAAGAATCTTAATATCTATAAGTTCGGAATTCAAGCTTGTATTCTTGGTGATAGTGAACAACTGTAGCTAAGCCTTAGTTCTCTGTGGGATCCGACTTCGGACTTATAAACCGGATTATATTTGCAACGACCATTTTGTCCTTTTTATAAGGCATAGTTGGGCGTGATCAAATTTTGGCGCCGTTGCCGGGGAGCTAACAGTGTACCTGTAGGTGTACATATTTTTAGGTTGCAAGTTTGAACCTTTATTTTTGTTTTCATGTATTTGATTATTTATTTTTTTTTATTTTTTATTTTTTATCTAAGAGACATGGCATCTTGGAATTATGAGAGTTTTGATGTTGGTAATTCTACTTTTGATCCTCGTTATGCATACTATGGAGGAAATCACCCAAGGCAATATTTTCAAAATATTCCCGAGAGCGAGTTATGTGCACCAACTCAATCTTATGTGTGGAATGTGTGTGATATCTGTGGTGGTCAAGATGGTCACTTTCATGGTTATGCTTATATTTCTTATCTTCCCTCATTCCCTTACTTTGATGGTTCTTCTTTTTCTTGTGAAGTTACTAGGAACAAAGAACCCAGGGATGATGACCTGAAAAAGATCGAGGATATGCTAAAGTGCCTTGTGGAACAAAATGATAGATACAATTGCAGGTACAAAGGCAAGATGCAACTATTCGCAACTTGGAGCCTCAAGTGAGTCAACTAGTTGAAGCTTTTAATGACTCAATATGCCAATATTATGGATAGTAGCTGGGAGAAGCATGCATTAGAGATGAAAATTGAGGTGCCAATGGAGGGGTACAAAGTAGAACCCCAACACTCGAACCAGCTAGAAGTTGAGGATTACTAGAGTCAACCAAAGACGTTGAAGATACAAATTTAGTTGACTCTAGTGTGATTGGTGTTGAGGAGGTTAAAAATCTTGAAGTTCATGTATTTGAGCGCGTTGGACCTAATTCCAAACACTTCTCTACATTATGTTCATATGGTGAAATGGAAACTAAGTCGTATGAGCCAATGCAAGAGTCAAAGGATGTCACGACCCCAAATCCTAACAGGTCGTGATGGCGCCTATCATGGAACTAGGCTAGCCAACCATCACCTAATTATTCATTCGTTCTATTATAATACTTCAAAAAAATCAACAATAAGCAGCAACCAAAACATTAAATAATCTCTTTAAGTCTTTACGCCGCCATAATAATCTAATAGTCTAAACAACTCTCCCAAGACTGGAGTCAATGATCATGAGCATCTAAGAAAATAAACTAACGTTGTTAATGTCTTAATCAATGTCTATGAAATAAATACTAATACTAATAAAGGAAGGGAAATGGAGAAGCATCGGACGCTGAACAGCTACCTTGAAATCCCGTAAGCTGCTGAATACGAACGAAGACAACTACTGCTCCGAACCGGTACCTGGATCTGTGCACAGGGAGTAATGATGAGTACGCCAACTCAGTAGTAATGAAAATAAATTACAGTATGAGAAATACGAAACACACGACACAGATACACCAATTCACCAAAACAGTAAAATACCAAGTCACCATAAATAATTCATCAAACATCCGCAGCTGCGAAAATAACAATGAATTCCCACCAGTAGTTGTTTGCTGCAAATTTCCACTACTCTGAACTTCTCGTTAACCATCCGAAATAAATACCGAGCCCCTCGATACCCCAACCAAATATACTAACATATCATATATGATCATTCAAACTTAGTTGCACTTCCGAAACACTAAAAATAGCAAACACCAAAATCACATCGAATTCAAGCCTAAGAACTTTAAAATTTCTAAAATCCACCAACAATGTCGAAACTATCCAAAACAACTCCAATTGACCTGAAATTTTGCAGACATATCCAAAATAATATTACGAACCTGTTCCAACTATTGGAATTCCATTTCGACCTCGATAACCTAATTTTCACCGCCGACCAGAAATTACCAAAAACTAACTTTCGCCAATTCAAGCCTAATTCTACACCGGTCCTCACAAAAATATTCTGAACACACTCCTAAATCCCAAATCACCTAACGAAGCTATCTGAGCCATAAAATCCGCATTCCGAGGTCATTTACCAATAATTCAACTCTCAGTTGACTTTTCCAACTCGAAGGCTATTTTTAAAGACTAAGTGACTAAATTCTCATTATAATTATTTCGATTCCGAGCCTACCAACTCTAACACATCAAGAACATTTTAACCAAGCTATGAAGAGGCAATAACAGTAAATATAAATGCAGATTCTACGTAACGACCGACCGGGTCGTTATAAAGGAAGAGGTAGGTGAGCCCTATATTCTGAAATTTTCAAGGCCGTCTAGGCAAAGTGACATTCCTCGGTTGAAAGCCAAAAAGCTCATAAAGCATAATTTAATTTTTGGCTCGCAACAATTTGTATTGCCCAAAGAACATGATCATAGAGCAGAATCAAAACTTGAGGTCCAATTCATAAGTTCGAAGTGGAGGTAGAAAGTGATTCACGTTGTGCTGCAACGTTAAATCAAGCGCTTGTTGGGAGGCAACCCAACTTTACTGATTTATTTTTTTCTTTTTCTTTTTTATTATATTTTTTTTGTAGTGTCGATTTTTGATTTTCTAGGAGCATGGAAAGCAAAGATATTGGAAGGATGGAACATCAAACCATTAGTTGGAACTAAGTGTGAGGTACCCGCATGAAGGACCAGGCCTGGGAGAAGTCTGAGTACCCCATGAGATGCTAGTACTTCGGTCTTTGGCCTACCGGGGAATTTCTTTTACCCTCTTGTATGTATGGGTGTGCATTGGGGACAATGCGCAATTTTAAGTGTGGGATGAGGAGATTGTGTGGGTGACTTTCTATGCTATTTTAGTTGTGTTAGTTTAATTGAATAATTTTTTTTAAAATAGAAAAGATTGAACTTTTCCCGACGATAGATCTATTAGACAATTTTCTTGAGGGATTTAAGTCTAAAGAAAAAAAAAACAAAAAGATTCTTTTTTGTTAGGTAGTGTAGAAATTCCCTTTTGGTTTTTCTTTGTGCCGCGGTTCTTTTCCAAGGGTTTTATTTGAACCGGGTGTAGTTAGTCTTTTTTTTTTAGGAATACGAGCCATTGTGTTGTGTTTTGAAATGAAGAAATATCTCTTGACTTTGTTATGCCTTGAGAATAGTGAGTACTTTGGTTGTGACGCTTAGGTTCAATTTTGAATCTAGTATAAGTACCTTAAATTGTATAAGCTTAACTTTGCTTAACTGCTTTGACTATAGTGCCTTGATGAATCCAATCCTAAGCGAGTTATGTGCCATGTGTGTGTGAGGTTTGGGTGTTATTCTGTGCATTGCATTTTGATGTCTAGAACTTCCCCCGTGTGTTTGCAAAGCGAAATAGTAGTTTTGTTCAGTCTTGGAAACGATATAGACGTTTCTTTATTGAGCCAGATATGTATATTTTACCTCCCTAATTATTATGTATCATAATTAACCCCTTCGAGCCTGTAATCATGTTTCTTTTGCAACCACATTACAAGTCTTACCCATTTTGTTTGAATTAACCATTTATTTGAACATTCTAACCTCTCATGAGCACTTGAAGTGCTATAAATTGTGTAAAAGTTAAAGTGTGGGGTGGTTAGTTTGGCTTTTGAGTGGAACTAATGAAATAAGGAGAAGGTGCACTGTTTTGAAAAAGAAAGAGCCACTTAAATAAAAAAAAATAAAGAAAAGAAAAAAAAAGTTGTATTGCTGTGAAAAAAAATATTCCTTGATAAGTGGTGACTCTTGGTATAATTGTACTTAAAGAAGTATGTGGTAATATACATTGATGTGAATGCGAAGTTTGGTTTGACATAAGTATGGGGTTTGAATATTAAAGTATATGTATTAAAATTCTTATGGAGGTGTAGTCATTCTTATATCTAAATGTATCCTACCCGTCCCGCAGCCTACATTACAACCAAATAAAGTCCTACTTGATCCTAGACTGAATGAACTCGATTAATAGAGTAGTACACTACGGGAAAGCCTATGGTGCATCTTTTGTGGCATATGAATGTTATTTCTGAGAGTGAGTGAATTCTTTCTATCTTGAGTTCCTAAGTGTTCATAAATTTTATTATGTGGAACTACTCTCTTTGTTGTGTGAGGGCACTTGATTCATGAAGGAAAGATAATTCTTGACCTCTATGTTAGAGTAAGTAGGTGAGTTGTGAATAATGCGTGGTACTTGTAAGTCAAATCTTGAGGTAAAGATGTTACGCTTTTGTGCTTTGTCTATTTTGAGTATTCTTGGTGTGATGAGTTAGGAAATTGTTTAAAAAGGTCGTGTCTATATTAAGTGTAGTTTGATTGCCCGAGGACGAGCAATGACTTAAGTGTGAGGTGTTGATGATAGGATATAATTGCGTATTTTAGTCGCTTATTACACTCTAATTTACTGCACTTTAATTGAGTATGAGCTTTAATCGCTAGTGTTTTGCACTAATTGTGTGTTTTATGCCTTGTAGGAGATTCCGAGCTATATAGATGTTATGGAATGAATTCAAGTGATTTGTATCTTTTAAGTCTGAGTAAAAGCCCAAGGAATTAATCCGGGATCGTGTTAGGGGATCAAAATTTGATAGTTAAGAATGAACGAAGAATTGAGTAGGCATATTGTGCACTGTCTAGTAAAATGGATATAACTATTTTTTCCAAACTCTATTTTGGCTATATAATATGTGATTGGAAACCTAACTCAAAGAGCTACAACTTTAATGTTTTAAAATTTTCTAAATTCCAAACGGAACAGGGTGAAAAACGCAGTCGAAACTGCGACCGCGGACCTGGAGCGGACTAAGGCAGTGCACTGGGAAAATACCGCGCCCAGACCGCGGTTGGGACCGCGACTGCAGTCTGGCTGCCAGAAAATTGTCTTTTTCGCGTAGGAGAAGGTATAATTGTTTGGGCTCGACCCTACTTGGTATATATACATGGAAAAATGATATTTTGAGAGGTTGGACAGACTTTTGACACAGATTCGACCTAAGGAGGCAGAGAAGAGCTCTCAATCGACTGTGCCTATTTAGTGTGTATTACTCCAGAGAGAGTGCATATTTAGGTAGTTGTTGAACAACATCGCTCCCGACGTATATGCAATCAATAACGAAGGGTTTAAAGGTGAGATTTAGGGATAACGAAACGTTGGGTGCGATCTAAGTGAGCCGTACTTAATGCCAGCTAGCGTAATTCGGGAGAAATATGTCTAGTATATTGTGGCAGTTACTCGGGAGAGAATTACAACACGCAGAGCGCTCATGATCGGTAGAGAATACTTAGGCGAAATTATAGAAGACGTAACGGGAAGGATTCCGACAATTGGGAAAATCATAACTCTAGACCTCCTTAATATTTTCTTCAACCCGTAGTATCTTTAGTGTTAATTTACTATTTTAATTTGTATGTTAGTTAGTTAAACACAAGAATCTTAATATCTATAAGTTAGGAATTCAAGCTTGTATTCTTGGTGACAGTGAACAACTGTAGCTAAGCCTTAGTTCTCTGTGGGATTCGACTCTGGACTTATAAAGTGGATTATATTTGCAACGACCGCTTTGTCCTTTTTATAAGGCATAGTTGGGCGTGATCACTCGAGCTTGATTCTTTTTGGGTTTGACCAAGCTCGAGAATCGTTGTATCATTCGTCCATTCTTAGTTTCGATCTGTGGGTATCTTCGGTCTCACTCGAGCCAGTAACAAGTAATGTTGTTCCTCGTTTCACAACGAAAATCGGGGTAACTCTCTCCTTGATTTCATTCGTATACATATATGAAAATTAATTAAATTAAAAGGTAGTTATTATCTATTAATAACTCATATGATCTTTTCTCGATTTGTTAAAATTAATAATTAAAATAAAAAAATATTTTTATTAGTGGACAAGTGAAAGTAAATTGAGAGAGTAAAATTTAATATAATGGATCGACCAGCTCGAATATTAACGATTGAAAATGGGTCAGATATAAGCAGAGAAAATATTTGACCCACCAGATTTAATTCGAGTCAGAACAGGTCAAATTTCAAATATAAAATATCAATATTCATATTTTCTACAAGAATGACACTCACTAATATTACTACGTAGCATATGTATTTAGTCAGTATTATTGTCAGTAGCGAAGCAACGATTGTTATAAATTGGTGTCAAAATTTAAGACAGTAAATAAACGAATAAACATAAGGGATTTAATATATATATATATATATATATA
>ML422671.1:0-26338 GCA_005239525.1 Nicotiana knightiana
CTATATTACTTGTCGACCACGTACACTTGCGTGTGCACTGGGAAATCAACCAACAATAACCAAACCAGCTTTATTAAAGGAGCGAGGGCCTCGAGCTTGATGGTCTCGAGGTCAGTTTAGTAACAATAAAGTATGAACAATAAATAAAGAATAATAAAGCTGAGGAATAATTGAAGAGCACATTAAATGAGAAAAGGCAGAGTAGAAAGTTCTATTACTGTGAATGATATATTTTACAAATGATTGGGGTCCCCTTTATATAGGAGGCGAAAATCCTAACATGGTACATTTCTATTTTGACAAAGAATATTATTTTTGCAGCTGTATAACGGCCTAGTACGGATTTGTACTATCTCTCACAAATCATATATGTCCTAACCATGTGTCTTTGGGAATTTTCCGCTTTTTCTTGACTTTCATCGATTTTGTATTGCCATGAGGTAAGCCATGCCGGGCCCTCGATGTGCTCCCTCGAGGTATATACTCTAAGGTCGGACTCGAACCCTGCTTCAAGCTTTCCGAGCTCGGGCTCGGCATGACAGAGACCTCAAAATCGAACTCCTCCAATTTCGGCCATATACAGATAGTCCTCGCGTTTCTTAGAATGATATTATAAGAAATGATTTGAATTCTTGACTCTTCGATATCCCCACCATGATGTCAAACACGTGAGGTCAGTGATTGGTGTGATGGAAAGGTTTTGCAGAGGTCATGTATGCACAATTCCCAAAAAACCATAAATCAATAACGGCTATTGGCCGCCCTTTTAGCTTCTCCAACACACTTAGATGACCCCTATAAATACTCCAGTCCTTCACTTTTTATACTTTTACTTTCTACAACATCTTCAAATCTACATTAACTCTTCTCTGCATTCACCCTTTCTTTGTGTTCATCTCTTAACCAGTTTCTTCTTCTTATTTTGAAATTTCATAACAAGCATGGCAAAACCTTTAGGGACAGTTCCCCAAAAAGAGATAGCCCCTTCATAATTACGCTCGTCTTAAGAACAAAACGGTGGTACCTCCTCGTATTGAGGAGTGTAACCCCGGACCTTGTGAAACATCTTCTAATTTCAAGGTCGAAAAACCTTCCTCGATTGCGGGACAGTGTGAATCCATGTCTCGATATATTAGTCTAATAATCGAAACCGAAAAAGTGAAGGCTGATTGGCGTTGGGGGGATGCAGTTCAAGTGGAGATCCCTTCACCTGAAGAGGACATAACAACTTACAAAGCTGGTGTCTTAATCGTATACACATACCCATTCACCTTTGGTCCCGTAGAACCTTCTTTGCCACCGATAGATCCAGTGATCCTTGTTTTTTGTCGACAATATTGAGTGACTCTCGGCCAAATCTATCCTTCCTTCTGGCGAATCGTTTACCTGATTAGGTACTTTCGAACATGGTCGAGGGGATGCCTTTCACTCTCGACCATTTGATTAGACTGTACAGCCCTCGTCTCTATCGACGTGGCTTGATAAAATTACAACGTCGATCTTCGAAGTCTTTCTTTGCTAGCATCGATGAAGATAAAGACCGAGGGTGGAGACCTGGTTCCTCTTGAGAAGATGCCATTCCCAAAGGAATGGAACATGAAGCGTAAGTGTCGTCTCATTGAGGATGTTTCATTAATTACATATTTTCTCTTCCTTTGAGACTAACTCCCTTCAAATGATGCAACCTTCGAGTGGTACCCCGGTGCGGTTAAGGACCTCCCAAGCTGGATTCGACAACTAGCTTCCACCTTTAGATATGCTAAGCGCGCTTGGCGTGACTTGGCCAAAGGCCGATGGGAGGCTGAGAACCATGGTGAGTTTTCATCATTGACGTATTTGAATCCCTTAGTGAAATATCTCTTAATAACACTCCTAACTTTGGTGCTCATGTAGGCTTTGGAGAAGCCGTTTCAATGAGGCCGCCCCACCTAGTGAAGTAGATACCCCAAAACCTTCCAAGGATAATAGGAGAAAGAAAGAGACGCTGGTGGAGTCCCTGAAACTAAAAAAGGCCAAATCTCGAAAGTCTAAGGCCGAACAGTGGCCTTAACTCTGGAAGATGCCGAGAGCCTTCGTTCCGAGGATGAAGAGGATAATCGTTGCCAGTTAGTGATCAAAGGAGGAGGAACCACTGATGCTTCAGAGGCCCCCGAGCCGAAGACTGCTGCACTAAAGGCTACAGATGCAGTCCAACCTCGAGTTGAGGAGATTCCTGAAGGGAGCTCGGGCAAAGTCCTTGAGCCGACTGATAACCAGAGCATGCCTTGTGCTGAAAAGTACTCGGTCGAAGAGCCTGAAGAAACCAACCCCGAAGCTCCTCGAAGGAAGTAGAAAGCCCCGATTGATCCACTCGGGGTGATCGACATGGGTGACTCTCCACAAGGCACATCCTTTTTTGAAGGGCACATACGGGATGCCCAAGACATGAAGACTCCTGAAGTGGGGGCATACCACGGGGAGAATGATATCTTCAAAGAATGCCTTGCCAGGGTTGAGGAGGGCCCCGACATCGACGCCTCGTTTATCTTCGAAGAGGCTGATAAGCTTCGAAAGCAGGTACAATTTGTCTTTTAAAAACTATGTTTGGAATTTGATTTATGCCTTTCTAACTTCCTTTCTTCGTGACCAGGCTGTGATGCTCTACAATCATATTTTCTCCAAGTATCAGGCTGATCTTGCCCGATGCGAAGACGGGCTTAGGAAGCTCATGCTGGAACATGATGTCCTCAAGGCCCTCTATGTCAGAAAATAGGGGGAACTTAACGACCTTCGAGCCTGTTCGGAGAAGGTGTCCCAAGAGACACCGAGTTCATTGAGCAGGTAATATTGAATTCGTGGGCTTATTTTATGTTTACTTGCTTTTGGTGTCTAACGTTTCAGCTTGATTTTGCAGGTTAAGTAGAAGGATGATTTGGTGGGGCAGCTTCGGGAGAAGCTTATAGTTAAGGATGCTGAAACCCTCGGGTTGAAGCAACGCATGGATGGTCTGGCCTCCGAGAAGGATACTCTTCAGGAAAAGCTGACCTCGGCTGAGCACAAACTTCTGAGTGCAAAAGAGGAGGGCCGTAAATATAAGGAGCTTCATGCTGAATCGGCCACTGAGTTATCCAAAGTCAAGTCTGAAGTTGATGCACTCATGTCTTCATATCGGACCGACACTGCTGCTACAAATGCTCGGGCTAAGAAGGTATCTGCTAAAGTCGAGCTCAAGCTAACTCGTTCCCTCGACAATGCTCGATTGGAATCTTGATGGCAGACTCTCGAGGAGGTGCATGCCAAAGGTTTTGATCTTTCTGTCGGGATCGAGTAAGTGAAGACCTTAGAAGAAAAATCGGCTACACTTCTCACTTCCGATGACGATTCTTCTAGTGGCTCGGAGAGTGGTGAAGATGAAGACGAAGTCCCCGAGGGGGAAGAGGCCACCGAAGATCTGGCTGCTGAAGGCCAGGCCATCGAAGATGCAGCTCCTGAGGAAACTACCTCCTGTCGGGTGACCCCGACAGTAGACTAGGCTTCTTTCATTTTCCTTCTTTTTGTGTAAGGGCTTCGTGTGGGAGCTTTTGTAAATATGCTTTTGTGAACAGCATTATCTGATATATAAAGAAATATTTTGTTTCATCTTTGTGTTTCCGTCTTGCTTTTGCCTTTGAAATGAGATTTGGTTTTGTTGATGATCAGTCCGATGTATTGTACTTAGAATATAAAACCCTTAGGTTTTGTGTTCGATGAACGATCGATAATAGGTGACTACTTAGGATCCGATATTCGAGCTAAGCTTCAGCTCGGGACTTTTGAGTCTGAACTAGGTAAGGTCTTGAGCATGGTGTGCTTTGGCCTTTAAGCTCTTTAAGTATCAGCCCTTAGGCTTTGAAACATCGGCCCTTAGGCTCTTTTAAGTTGGCTCTTAGGCTCTTTAGGTTGGCCCTTAGGCTCTTATATATCGGCCCTTAGGCTCTTATTAGATTAGGTCAATTCGACCTCTGAAATGGCTACAATTTTCCCCCTTTCTGGCTAAAGCCTTGTAAAATTTTTGTTATGCCTTGACATGTTTTTATATTCGTTCGAATTTTCGACGGTTCGATTGATTGGAACCTCGATTGCATGTCGATGTGCGACGATAGTTGAATACCTCGTGAGGTTTTCTCGAAGACTGATTTTTTCGAAGCCTTCACATTATTCGGGGTAGATTTTATTGAAGCCCCTTTGCTTATGCCGAGGGTAGCCTGATTTAACTGGTTTTTCGAAGTATTTGAAGGCCTTTAGTTTTATGGAGGAAGACGGATGTCTCCGAGCAGCATTATTTCGGTTGTAGACCTTTCATATGAACGTAGTCTCTTATATGGCTGTAGCCTTTAGTCCCCGATCGAGATGCCCTTGGCCTTAATATCGAGGGGATGCCTTTTCTAAAGTCTTAAGTTCGTGTATGCCTCATTAAGGTCTTATAAGTTTGAGTTTGCCTCATTGAGGTCTTATAAGTTTGATTTTGCCTCACTGAGGTCTTATATGTTCGAGTTTTAGATGGCCCGATCTGTTGACTGTCGATGACAGTCCACGAGTATTCGAGTGTATTTGGTGCTTGAGCCGTTAAATGTGAAAATAGTAGACTTCTTTGAGGCACAGAGTGTTTTGATATAATAAGAATGCTTCTTTGATTAATCGATACATGTGTATGGACATAGTTCATTTGACCGTTTGGCCCATTACAACATTCTCCTATCGAGGTCCTCCTTGGCATGACTTGTTTTCTTCCAAAATGTAACTTCCGAGGGTGATGCCCCGTAGTATTCGAGGTTGATTGAAAAATAAACCTTGAATACTTGTTGAATTTTCCTTAGGTAGAATGTAGATGTTTCCTCGTTAAAAACCTTGCCGGTAAAACCCATTTGGGATAAAACCTGATCTAAGGGAAAAAAAGTGAAACGCATGCTTTAAAACCCAAGGTCATCGAGCTGGAGGGTACTTCGATATTTTCAATCGAACACTTGTAAGAAGTTAGTATGAAATATAAATGAAAAAGCGAGAAGGTTATACCTTAACAAAAATAGCGTTTGAGCAACCATATATTCCAATGTTTTGGTAGTTGCTCGCCTTCCATAGTGCTAAGCTTGTAGGATCCTTTGCCTGCTACTCCGAGGACACAGTACAGTCCATCCCAACTAGGGCCTAGCTTCCCTTCATTTGGGTTTCGAGTGTTGAGGGTGACTTTCCTTAGAACCAAGTCCCCGACTCCGAAGTATCGAAGGTTTGTTCTTCTGTTGTAGTACTTTTCGATCCTTTGTTTTTGAGCGGCCATTCGAACTACGCAGCCTCGCATTTTTCATGTACTAGCTCGAGGGAGGTGTTCATGGCCTTGTTGTTCGAATCCTTAGTTGCATGCTGAAATCTGACGCTCGGATCTCCAACCTTGACTGGTATCAATGCCTCGGACCCATATACCAAAGAAAACAGGGTCTCCCCCGTGCTTGACTTCGATGTCGTTCGATATGCCCATAGTACCTCGGACAATACTTCTCTCCACTTCCGCTTCTCATTATCTAACCTCTTCTTTAAGTTTTGAATGATTGTTTTGTTCGTGGACTCGACTTTGCCGTTTGCACTTAGCTGATAAGGCGTTGATAGGATCCTTTTAATTTTATGATCTTCGGGGAACTTCGTTATTTTGCTGCCCATGAATTTCTTCTCATTTTCGCATGTTATCTCGGAGGGAATCCCGAATCGGCATATGATATGGTCCCATATGAAGTTGATGACTTCTTTTTCTCTTATCTTTTCAAAGGCATGCACTTCTACCCATTTTGAGAAATAGCCAGTCATAAATAAGATAAATCGAGCCTTACTTGGCGCCGTTGGTAGGGGCCGACGATGTCCATCCCTCATTTCATGAATGTACACGGGGATAGGATCGAGTGTAGTTGTTCACCGGGTTGATGTATCATTGGTGCAAATCTTTGGCATTTATCACATCTTCGAACAAATTCCTTGGTGTCCTTTTCCATGTTATCCCAGTAATATCCCGCTAATCACCTTGCGAACCAAGGAGTCAGCACTGGAGTGGTTGCCACAAGTGCCCTCGTGGATTTCTCGTAGCACATAATCAGTGTCCCCTGGTCCCAAACATACTGCCAACTGTCCGTCGAAGGTCCTCATATACAATGTTCCATTCTCGTCGAGTGAAAATCGGGCTGCTTTGGCTCGAAGGGCCCTTGATTCTTTTGGGTCCGTGGGGAGCTTCCGATGTTTCAAGTAGTCGACATACTTGTTCCTCCAATCCCATGTTAGACCCGTTGAGTTGATTTATACATGAAGTTCTTCGATCACTGACTTTGATAGTTATACGATAGTTCCCCAGGACTATGTCATCTTCTTCAATAGACGAACGCAAGTTTGCGAGTGCATCGGCCTCGCTGTTCTGTTCTCGAGGTATGTGGGCCAAGGTCCACTCTTTGAAGCGATGCAATGTCACTTGAAGCTTGTCTAGGTATCTTTGCATCCTACCTTCTCGGACCTTGAAGGTTCCATTTACTTGGTTAACCACCAAAAGAGAGTCGCATTTTTCTTCGATGACCTCTGCTCCTAGGCCTTTGGCTAGTTCGAGACCTGCAATCATGGCCTCATACTCGGCCTCATTGTTAGTCAATTTTGAAGTTTTTATAGATTGTCTAATGACGCAGCCCGTAGGCGGTTTTAAAACTATACCGATCCCGGACCCTTTCACATTCAAGGCACCGTCAGTGAAGAGGGTCCATACCTCCGATGATGTGCCCGTTTTTAACAAGAATTCTTTCTCTACTTCAGGCACGAGGGCTGGCGTAAAATCAGCCATGAAGTATGCCAAAATTTGAGACTTGATAGCTGTTCGAGGTTGATATTCGATATCATATCCTCCAAGTTCGATGGCCCATTTGGCCAGTCGGCCCGATAATTTGGGCTTATGCAAAATGTTTTGGAGTGGATATGTAGTTAATACACATATAGGATGACATTGAAAATATCGTTTCAATTTCCTAGATGCACTTATTAATGCAATGACTAATTTTTCTAAATGCGGATACCTGGTTTCAATATCTCCAAGGGTCCGACTCACATAATAGACAGGAAATTTCGTAGCTTGATCTTCTCGAACCAACACTCCACTTACCGCTACCTCGGACACGGCCAAATATAAATATAGTGTTTCATCCTCCTTCGGTGTATGGAGCAAAGGTGGTCTCGAGAGATACCATTTTAATTCTTCCAAGGCTTTTTGACATTCTGGAGTCCATTCAAAGTTTTTCTTCTTCTTGAGTAGGGAGAAGAAATGATGACTCCAATCTGAAGACCTCGAGATAAACCGGCCTAAGGCTGCTATACGGCCGGTCAGCCGCTGCACGACTTTCACATTGTTTACCACGTTGATCTCTTCGATTGCTTTGATTTTCTTGGGTTAATCTCGATCCCCCTGTTTGACACCATGATGCCCAAGAATCTGACCGAGCCGACTCCAAAAGCGCATTTCTCGGGGTTGAGTTTCATGTTTTACTTTCTTAATATGTCGAACGTTACCTGCAAATGGGCCAAATGGTCCTCTACGTGCAGGGACTTAATTAGCATGTCGTCAATGTAAACATCCATAGATTTTCCTATTTGATGTTCGAACATCTTATTAACTAGGCGTTGATATGTTGCTCCTACATTTTTTTAACCCGAAGGGTAATACATTATAGTAATATGTACCATACTTCGTGATAAATGAAGTCTTTTCCTAGCCCCCTGGGTTCATTTGAATTTGATTGTGCCCGGAGTAGGCATCGAGAAGAGTAAGGATCTTGTGGCCAGCCGTGAAGTCAATCAATCGATCGATGTTAGGCAGTGGAAAAAAATCCTTAGGGCATGCTTTGTTCAAATCTTTGTAATCTACGCACATTCTAAGTTTATTTCTCTTTTTAGGGACTACCACTAAATTAGCTAGCCATTGGGGGTATTTCACTTCCCTAATGGATCCTATTTTGAGATGTTTGGTTACCTCATTTTTGATGAATGCATGCTTTACCTCGGACTGAGGTCTCTTTTTTTGCTTTACCGGTTTGAACCTGGGGTCGACACTTAGTCGATTGGTGGTTATCTCCGGTGGGATCCCCGTCATATCTAAGTGGGACCAAGCAAAGCAATCAATGTTATCAATAATAAATTGAATGAGGTTTTTCCTGATTTCGGGTGTTAATCCTGTCCCCAGGTATACCTTACGTTATGGAAGATGCTCGATCAATGCGGCCTGCTCGAGCTCTTCGATTGTGGACTTCATTGCATCTGATTCCTCGGGGGAAAGGACGGCTCGAGGGGTGAGGAAATCTTCTTCTTCATCCTCGACCACATGTTCATCGGGCTGGTGCCCCTCGGGCTTTGCCGAGGGTAAGGGTTGTGATTGCTATTTGGCTACCTGTTCATCCTTTGATTTCTCCGAGGAAGATGGAGTCGACACTGGTGCCAAGTCGTGCACCGCGAACATCTCCTTAGCTGCATGCGGCTCCCTAAATACTTTTTTCTTATCATCCTTTGTAGGGAACTTCATCATTTGATGAAGAGTTGATGGCACTGCCCTCATACTATGGATCCACGGCCTTACAAGTAGAGAATTATACCTCATGTCACCTTCGATGACATGAAACTTGGTGTTCTGTATGGTTCCAGCCACGTTGACTGGGAGGATGATTTCCCCCTTTGTTGTTTCACTCGCCATGTTGAATCCATTCAGGACTCGAAAGGCGGGTATGATCTGGTCGAGAAACCTGAGCTGCTCCATGACCCCCGATCTAATTATATTGGTCGAACTACCTGGATCCACGAGCACACGTTTAACTTGAATCTTATTTTAAAAGAAAGAAATTACCAGTGCATCATTATGAGGCTGAGATATGGCCTCGATGTCTTCTTCGTTGAATGTAAGAGTATCCTCGGGTAGGTAGTCCCGACTCCATTTTTCCCTTGTGATGGATACGTTTTTTCGTTTGAATATGGGTCCCTTTGGGATGTCGACTCCTCCGATGATCATCTGAATGACGTGCTAGGGATCTTGTGGTTCATTTTTCCTGTTTGCATCTCTCTCTCGAAAATGGTTCTTGGCCCGGTTGCTAAGGAACTCCCGAAGATGCCCTTCGTTGAACAATCGGGCTACCTCATCTCGAAGCTGTCTGCAGTCCTCGGTCCTATGACCATGAGTGCCATGATACTTGCACATTAAGTTGGGGTTTCTTTGAGAAGGATCGGACTGTATGGGCTTGTTCCATCTAGTGTCCCTAATCTTTCAAATGGCATATACGATATCCGAGGCATTGATATTGAAGTTGTATTCTGATAATCAGGGTGCCTCCATCGGTCCCGAATGTCTGTAAAACCTGGCATTACTCATGAGTCCCAAGGAACTTTGACCTCGATCCGCTCTTCGATCATTTCGAGGTATGTTATGCCTCGAAGTGTTTCTTCGGTTTTCAATGTACGGCTGATACCTTTACTTGTTTAGTCTCGGCTCCCTTTCTGCATATCTCGATTCTTTTGCTAGTAGCCTGCTTGGATACACTGATCCCGAGGGGGCTCCTAATTTGTCATCCTCGACCCTGATTTTTTACCAGTACCTGTTGTGAACATCCGCCCTAGTTACAGCGGGATACTCAATCAAGTTTTGCTTCAGCTGCCTCGAAGCTATTGAGCTTCGTTCATTCAATCCCTGGGTGAAGGCTTGCATGACCCAATCATCGGAAATGGGTGATGACTCCATTCTCTCCATCTGGAAACGGGATACGAATTCCTTCAGCATCTCGTTCTCTCTTTGTTTGATTTTGAAAACATCGGACCTCCTTGTAGCGACTTTTATGGCACCTGCATGTGCCTTTACAAATGAGTCTGCCAACATGGCAAACGAATCTATTGATTTTGGGGGGAGGTTATGATACAACATCATGCCCTCCTTGGACAGTGTTTCTCCAAATTTCTTCAATAAAACAAACTCGATCTCGTCGTCTTTTAAGTCGTTCCCTTTTACGCTACAAATGTATGTGGTAATGTGCTCACTGGGATATGTGGCCCCGTTGTATTTTTGAATGTCGGGCATCCAAAACTTCTTCGAAATGGGATTCGGAGCCGCACTCGGTGGGAACGGTTTCTGTACAAACTTCTTCGAATCCAGTCATTTCAAGACTGGGGGTGCTCCCGAGATCTGGTCGACCCTCGAGTTGTAGGTTTCCACTTTTTTGTCGTTGTCCTGTATCTTCTTTTCTCCTGATTCAACCCTCTTAGTGAGTTCCTCGAGCATCCTCATGATGGTGGGGTCAGTTCCTGACCCATTATTGCTTGATCTTTCTAGTGCTGGCTCAATTCGAGGAGTTGTTCCTAGTCCTGCTCTACTCTAGTCTTTTGCTAACTCGGTAACTGAGCGATAGCAACTTGTTGTGCTTGCAACATTTCAAAGATTACTTGTAGGTTGACTTCTCTTTCTTCTCGAGCCTGTGTTCTTTGTACGCCAGGTTGGTCTCCTCCACGTACACTTCCTTCAATGTTAGTGCCCAAATCAACGCGCAAAGCAATATGTGAACTGACGTCAATTGGGTTAGGCGTTGGTGCTACTCCATGGTTTAACAGTGGCTTACTGTCATGCCCCGAACCTGGGCCTTGACGTAACATGGCACTCGGTACCTGACTACATGTGACCGAGCGAATCAACTGGCTGGCTGAATCAACATGTGATATCATAACATACTGAATGCAGGATATAAACTAACACATGCTGATATACTAAAAGTCTGGATGATGTAAATCAAAGTGCGGAAATACTAATACTATTCTGAAACATATTTGTAGCCAACATAGCTTAATATGAAAAGCCTGCGACTCTATCTAACTATTACTCTACTCTATGAAGCCTCAAATGAAGTACTGAAAACACTGACTGTCTAAAAATACTGAAGACTGTAAGGTAATGATAGTGCCCCGAAAGAACTGAGGATCACCAAATAGCTGGTACGCGAATCCTAGTGCTCTGAATTGTCAAGCTGTAAGTCATTACCTGCATCGTGAGATGTAGGCCCCGAGCAAAAAGGGACGACAGTACATTTGAATTGCACGGGTATGTTAAGCAACTGAACGAAAGAATTATAAATGCTGAAACTGAAACTAAGTTGATAACTGAGAATTGATAATTGATAACTGAAATGGTAACTATTTAAACTGAAACTGAAATGATAACTATAACTGAACTGATAACTGGTAATTGAACTGAACAAAGGAAGTAAGGATATGAATACTCCCTCTTTTGAATGATGAACAACCAGTTTATCTGAATAAGCTACGGCCTCGGGCCCAATATATATGTGCACAAGCTATGCCCTTAGGCCCAAGTATACGTAAACATAACTACGGCCTCATGCCCAAAATGCATAAAGCATAAACTACGGCCTCAGGCCAAACATGCATAAAGCATATAAACTACGGCCTCAGGCCCAAATACAGGTGTTCAACATTCAGGAACTGAGAATCATACTGAAATACATGATGTTGAAATACTGAACCATACTAAGTTACATCATACTTGAATGCTGAATAGAGCTAGACTGAGACATATATTCATTAACTGATTATGAAGATTGAAACTTCAACTGTTTATGACATGCTGAGTAATCTAGACTGAGATTCATGGGCATCAACCCAAGTCTATATTGATTACGCACTGATTTCACAACGTTCAGAATGAAAGTCATGAACGAGTTGTGCAGCTAGAGAATAGAAGTTCTCCAAATATTCAAGGAACTGGGATTAACTATATTTCTTAGGCAATTGGTAACGTGGTAAAAGAAACATAGTGTAGGGAGAATCATTAACATTCCCAAAAATAGAGAGTTAGCCTCACATACCTTAACTTCCTGCTCTTGAGCGTAATACAACATTCTCCAACCCTTTCAACTTTAGTCTATATGAATACAAGTCAAAGGGATTCCAAATTAGCCACAATAGTCATGTTTTGGTCACTTAGGAATTTTATCAAATACTTGGTGGCATAAAGCTTCATAGCCCTTATTAATGGTGTTTCTACACCCAATAACCCATTATCTTGCTCCTAGATAAATTCTAAAGTCTCAAATGGTTATAATCAACATTATTCTTCATCACCCATAAGGTAAACAACACCCTTAACCAATAATCAACAATCGACACACCAAACCTATAATCAACCACCCTTTTCTATCAAACCCATCAACTCATAGCTCATGAACTAGAGTCTATAATTATTAAACCAATGTTAGAATCAATTAGAGGGTGAAGACATTTCCTCTTTGAAGTTCATTCCCCTTGAATTCGAGTTCTAGGGTTCCTTCTCTCAACAATGATGAACCGATCGAATATCTAATGATATGGAGGGTTTACCCATATTAATAAGATGTTGGGAAATTAAATTAACTTAGAATCACCATTAGAACTTACCTTGGATGGCGGAGGAACCCTTAAGGAGTTAGGTTTTTGAGAGATTCCCTTTTTAGAGCAAGTTTTTATGTTTTGGGGCTTCGGGGGACGAAATAGGGCCAAAACAATGACTCCCCAAGTCCGCCCCCGCGTCCCTGTAGACCTGACCACGGTCCCGACCATGGTAAATAGCAAGAACACTGCCTCATGACCGCGGTCGCGGTCCGGGGCGAGGTGGTTGTGCATTGTTCTGTAAAATGCGCATAACTTTTGGCAAAAGCTCCGTTTGGGCTCCAAAATATATCGTTGGAAAACTATTGCAAGGGCCTACACCTTTCATGTTTTAAGTGTTCCCAAATTCATTACATAATTTCACCAAAACCTGATGGAAGATGGAACTTCTGCAAACTTAGTCGATTTTGTCGAATCTTATGCACCTCACTTTCCATCTTGATTTTGAAACAACTATTTTCACCCATAGTCATACCGATAGGACTTCATATGTCCAAAATATCAAATTAATACCCATTTAACATATTCACACCTAATCTGAATTTACAGGATGTCACATTATCTCCCCCTTGGGATCATTCGTCCTCGAATGATTGTCCTGACTATAACTTCTTCTAACTCCGGACCTTAAACGAGTCTGGTGGAAACATGAACTTGCATTATTAATTGCATAATAAAATGAATAAATACATAATTACTGAATTCTTGAGATACTGAACTGAATGATTACTGCATTGACTGAATTTTGGGTTGCCATGAATACATGAATACTGAACTAACATAGATATATCAATATTGAACTGACATGAATATTTGAGAATTTAAGTAACATCAATATCAGAGTACTAAGATGGCATGAATATCTAAGTATTGGACTGATATAAGTAGTTGAGTATTTGTACTGACATGAGCATTTGTACTGACATGAGTGTCTGAGTATTGAACTGACATGAGTACCTGAGTACTGAATTGACATAAGTATCTGAGTACTGAACTGACATGAGTAACTAAGTACTAGAAACTTGAATGTTATAGCACGCTACGTTAAATAGTGGTTGTATAGACGCAAATTCTGGTGGGAGCTCTAACTCATAAGCTAATTGACCGATCCTTCGTATGATTCTATATGGCCCAATATAGCAGGGACTAAGCTTCCCCTTCTTCCCAAATCTCATAACGCTTTTCATAGGCAAAACTTTCAGGAACACCCAATAATCAACTTGAAACTCTAGGTCTCTATGCCGCACGCTCGAATAAGACTTTTGTCGGCTCTGAGTCGTCTTCAAACACTCTTGAATCAACTTAACTTTCTCTATAGTCTGATAGACCAAATTTGGTCCCAACAACTCCTCTTCACCAACTTTGAACCAACCAATTGGCGATCTACACCTTCACCCATACAAAGACTCACACGATACCATCTTGGTACTAGAATGGTAGGTGTTATTATTAGCAAGGTCAATGAGAGGTATGTGATCATCCCAATTACTTTTAACATCAAGCACATATCCCCAACTGATTAAATAATGCACTCTGCCTGGCCATCTTTCTGAGGATGAAAAACTTGTGCCTAATCATTTCTGAAAGATCTTCTAAAAGTTCATCTTAAACTGAGCATCATAGTCCAAAATGACGGACAACGGAGTCACATGCAATCAGACGATTTCCTGAATGTACAACTTGGTATAATCTTCTACTAAATCTTTAGTTTTTACTGGCAAGAACTGCGCTGACTTGGTAAGTCGATTTACAATCACTTAATCAAATCATGCTTCCATATTGAGCGAGATAGTCATGTTATAAATGCCATATTTTACCATCTCCACTAAAAATATGTGTATTCTGTGGTAAAACACTGGGCTTTCTGCTACTCGACTTTCACTTACTGATAAATCGGACAATTGGCCATAAAGTCTGCAACGTTCTTTTTCATGTTGTTCCACCAATAAATCTCCTTAAGCCCATGATACATCTTTGTGGTGCCTGAGTAAATAGAATACCTGAAATTCTGGGCTTCAGACATAGTCCGCACTTTTGAGCCCATCTATGTATGGAATACACAGTCTATCTTGGTACCTCAAAGTACCATCATCTCCCCCTTGGAACAAAGGTTAAGGTCTTGTACTTGCGGATCCCTCTCTTTTGTTGGGATCCGAACAGCTCTTTCTTATCTTCTGTAATGTTTTGCATTTTATGATAGTGACGACTCATCATTCAACTTACGTTTGAGCAATTTTTCTTACTAGGAAAAACTAAATTACTTATATAAGTGGAAGGCCAATGTATTCACAACTATCATACACAATCTTAATTATTTAACTCTGCTTACACTATCAATCTTGGAGAAATCACATTTCGATAATTCCTAAAGGCTATTCTTTTATAGTTTTCTCTCTTATTGCTAGCTGATTTTTTTTTCCCGCTATCACTGTACTTCAAACTTAAATTAAACTCTTTGGGTTCTAACACACGTTTGGTATTTCAAATTGTCATCCACTCACTAGAGTTAACCTGGCTAAGTAAATCAAACTGTACCTTTACTAGCTCTGCTGAAAGTGCTAATTCATTGTATCTACTCAAACATACTTATTCTTTTACTAACCACCTACTAGTGTCATGTGTTTATGTTTTGATTTGAATAACTAAAGTGAAGGATAAGGTTATTTCCAACTTTCCTCACAATCCGACCATGTTCTACAGTCGCATACTTATCTTTTTTTTTTGAACTATGTACATGGATCACACTTAGAGAAAGTTCATCTGTCTTAAACGAAATTGGAATATCTAACCCCAAATTTTCTATACACTTCAAAATCATTTCCGACTATAAACATCTGGAATAAACACTTAGTCACATAATCTAAGGGGGAACTGTCTTATCTTTTATCTCACAGTAATAACGGCTTCTTACAGTAGTTCACTAATGTGGTACTTACTAGTTCTGATTTGAATAAATCTAAACAACTTAAAATCTTTCCTTAAAATTCAATATCGGCCGCTCTTGGTTCTCATTTTGTACATCATGTCTTCTTAGTCATATACGTGAGTTGTACGAGATCACATATTTGGTAATAACAAGCGTTTCTACCCCTAAGTATTTTACCCTTAGGCTCTTTTCTGTCTAAAACTATAGTGACCAATGTTAGGGTCTGACATATGAATTATCATCATCCCACATGTGGATCCATTTCCAAGAATTAAAAGTAATTGTTCTCTGAGGTAAAACACATATGATTATCATACCACACACAAACATGTCCTTCAGAGTATATCATTATCTGATAAATCACTTCATGCGCCATCCGGTGAGTTATGGTCTTAATCCAGACCTAAAATATGCAAAGATTTAACTATAATCATTGTTACTTAAATATTCTTTTAGCACTCCTAGGCATTACTGTATACTCACAAGTCACCAGAATTTTGATATACTGACAATTGGAGATCTGGTAACTGAATAACTAATAACTAGCATCCTGAATAACCATAAACTTGCTAACTGAAAGATTGTATAACTGGTAATTGAGGTAAAGTGATAACCATAGAACATGATAACTACTTTTGTACTTTCTGATAAGGTTATGCTCTAATCTGTACTGCTACCCATTGCATCCTACTTACAACATCCTCTCAAGTCTCATTTGTTACTAACTTGTACTCCATAATTATACCCCAATGGAAAACCATCCTCTCTAGAACCTTGGATTTTTCTTGCCCGTCGCTTGGGTATTCGATACGTATGGAATTCGATAGGAAGAGAAGGTTGCCTATTGCTCTAAGCTTCATGGCACGATCTAGAGTAGAAAGAAATGAGACAATCCTGGATGTCTGGGTAGTTAACCGTTTATATGAGTGGCCGGCACACACATATAAGGAAACTCCACTGGACACGACTTCATAGACTCCCTAGGACTCTTGAACCTAGTGCTCTGATACCAAGCTTTGTCACGCCCCAAACCTGGTCCTGGACGTAACACGGCACTCAGTTCCTGACTACATGTGACCGAGCGAACCAATTGTCTGGCTGAATCAACATGTGATATCATAATATACTGAATGCGGAAGATAACTAACACATGCTGCTATACTAAAAGTTTGGATGATATAAATCAAAGTGCGGAAATAATAATACAATTTTGAAACATATTTGTAGCCAACATAGCTTAATATGAAAAGCCTGCGACTCTGTCTAACTATTACTCTAGTCTATGAAGCCTCAAATGAAGTACTGAAAACACTGACTGTCTAAAAATACTGAAGACTTTAGGGTAATGATAATGACCCGAAGGAACTGGGGATCACCAAATAGCTGGTACGAGAATCTTAGCGCTCTGAATCGTCAACCTGTAAATCATTACCTGCATCTCACGATGCAGGCCCCGAGAAAAAAAGGGACGTCAGTACATTTGAATTGCACTGGTATGAAAAGCAACTGAATGAAAGAATTATAAATGCTGAAACTCAAACTAAGCTGATAACTGATAATTGATAATTGATAACTGAAATGATAACTATTTAAACTGAAACTGAAATGATAACTGATAACTGAACTTATAATTGGTAATTGAACTGAACAAAGGAAGTAAGGATATTAATACTCCCTCTTTTGAATGATGAACAACCTGTTTATCTGAATAAGCTGCGGCCTCGGGCCTAACATATATGTGCATAAGCTACGGCCTCAGGCCCAAGTATACGTATACATAACTACGGCCTCAGGCCCAAAATGCATAAAGCATAAACTATGGCCTCAGGCCCCAAACATGCATAAAGTATATAAACTACGGCCTCAGGCCCAAATACAGGTGTTCAACATTCAGGAACTGAGAATCATACTGAAATACATAATGCTGAAATACTGAACCATACTGAGTTACATGATACTTGAATGCTGAATAGAGCTAGACTGGGACATGTATTCATGAACTGATTATGAAGATTGAAACTTCAACTTTTTACGCCATGCTGAGTAATTTAGAATGAGATTCATGGCATCAACCCAAGTCTATATTGATTACGCACTGATTTCACAACGTTCAGAATGAAAGTCATGAACGAGTTGCATAGCTAGAGAATAGAAGTTCTGCAATTATTCAAGGAACTGGGCTTAACTATATTTCTGAGGCAATTGGTAACGTGGTAAAAGAAACATAGTGTAGGGAGAATCATTAAAATTCCCAAACATTGAGAGTTAGCCTCACATACCTTAACTTCCTGCTCTTGAGCGTAATACAACATTCTCCAACCCTTTCAACTTTAATCTATATCAATACAAGTCAAAGGGATTCCAAATTAGCCACGATAGTCATGTTTTGGTCACTTAGGCATTTTATTAAACACTTGGTGGCATAAAGCTTCATAGCCCTTATTAATGGTGTTTCTACACCCAATAACCTATTCTCTTGCTCCTAGATAAATTCTAAAGTCTCAAATGGTTATAATCAACATTATTCTTCATCACCCATAAGGTAAATAACACCCTTAACCAATAATCAACAACCGACACACCAAACCTATAATCGCTCACGCTTTTCTATCATACCCATGAACTCATATCTCATGAACTAGGGTCTATAATTATTAAACCAATGTTAGAATCCATTAGAGGGTGAAGACATTTCCTCTTTGAAGTTCAATCCCCTTGAATTCGAGTTCTAGGGTTCCTTCTCTCAACAATGATGAACCGAGCAAATATCTAATGATATGGAGGGTTTAACCATATTAATAAGATGTTGGAAAATTAAAATTAACTTAGAATCACCATTAGAACTTACCTTGGATGGTGGAGGAACCCTTAAGGAGTTAGGTTTTTGAGATATTCCCTTTTTATAGCAAGTTTTTATGTTTTGGGGCTGTGGGGAACGAAATAGGGAAACAAATATGACTCCTCAAGTCCACCCCCGCGTCCCTGTAGGCTTGACTGCGGTAAATAGCAGGAACACTGCCTCATGACCGCGGTCGCGGTCCAGGGAGAGGTCCGGGCGCGGTGGTTGTGCACTGTTCTGTAAAACACGCATAAGGTTTTTCAAAAAGCTCCGTTTGGGCTCGAAAATATATCGTTGGAAAGATATTTGAACGGCCTAAAACCTTTCTGTTTTGAGTTTTCCCAAATATATTACATAGTTTCACCAAAACCTGCTGGAAGACGGAACTTCTGCAAACTTAGTCGATTTTGTCGAATCTTATGCACCTCACTGTCCATCTTGATTTTGAAATAACTATTTTCACCCATACTCATCCAGATAGGACTTCATATGTCAAAAATATCAAATTAATACCCATATAACATATTCACACCTCATCCAAATGTACAAGATGTTACACACACCGGCCCCTAAAATTGTCGTACTGTTTTCTCCATGAAATCCAATGCCGTTGTTTCCATGCTCGGATGCGTTTGCAGTATTAGACATATTTTGACCTTAAATCAAAGGATCTTTGGACAAGAAAAAGTCTGAAGAATAACATGTGTTATCAAAAAACTAGTACCAAAATAATCACTATTATCTTTAGCCCCACGGTGGGCGCGAAACGGTTTACCTCAAAAATGATGTTAACAATTATACTTAATTTGTGGTTCTAAAAATATGTGATTTATTCCAATACTAGTTAATAATCAAGAAATGGTAAGTGTAAGTGTTGTTTTATACTTCAATACCACNATTCTACTGGTGAGGAATAATAAATGCAATAAAGTAAAACACAGAGATTTTTACGTGGAAAACACCTGGCTCAAAAAGTGAAAAAACCACGACCTACTCCTCAGTAGGATTTTCCCAAACTCTTCACTACAGCTCTGAGCCAAACATCATTCACAAAATAAACTCTTTTATAAACCTAGGACTAACTCTAATCCCTTTGTAGCAAACTAGCCTCTAGCTAATTGCGACAAGCTTAAAGTTAACTCTAACTTGAACATTATGTACCTATTACAATCGCTTCTAATAAAGGTGAAATATACAATATTAAATCACCTACTAGAGCCAACTAGACTCGAAAGACAAACAGATGGAACTGGTTCTTCTAGCTGGTCAGTAGCCTTTGTTTTGCACAAGGATTCTACTTGCAAAATTTCTCTGATAATTTTGCTTTCAGTTCTTGCTTCAATTCTGTCTTTGTGCGATTATTTCTTCAGTAGGAATACTTCAACATTATATAGCGCCAGAAGTTGAGATGTTCTTGTTTAGTTCTAATGCAACTCTTCCTCGGTGGAAGAGTGTGTGTTTATCTCAACTTCCTTCCTTTGTTTCTGTCCTTGCTGAACTCGAATTCTAACCTCTTATCAATTTTCAACCTTTACGCATTAGGAGACAACCTCTTATTTCATGGATAATTCACAGATCATGTTTATCTCGTGTGCATGTACGATTTTTATGCCAATTGGTTCGTTCGAGTATGTTTTCCCTGATGGACCTGGTTCAACTGGGTAGGCTTTTGTCAATCTTCAAAACCATGCAGTGACTTGGATCAACAAACTCCCCCTTTTTGATGATGACAAACTGTGTGCTCAACCCTGTATAAACTTCAAACATTTTGTATGGTTTTAAGCATTTATCATGGAGAGACCAGGTTCATTAGGTTATAAATATCACAACTTTTTGAAATTTGGAAAAAGCACATATCTTCCCCCTTTTGGCATCATCAAAAAGTTGCAAAATGATAAACTTACTAGAGATCTTAACAATTACTCATGGCCATTGAGGCAACTGCAGGTGAAAAACATGATTAATCATCAAAAGAAACTAATAAATGTAAGTTATCTAAGAAACTGAGACAAGACAATAACAAAAATAGCAGAAGTCATTGATTAGAACGCAATTCAATCACCATACAAAAAAAAACTAAAGCAGTCACTACCATGAGCAAAGACAACTGAAAACAGAAATAGAACAAATCCCAAACTGGGCAATGAGGGGGGTTTTCGGTGGCTCTGGAATACCTAAGGTTGGGAAGGGGCAGATTAGGTTGGGTTCTTGGCTTGAAGGAGAGAGAGCATTTGTTGAATAACACCTTCATTTTTCTCCTTCTCCTTGGCTAGTTCAGATCTGATAGCATCCTGCTCAGTTTCAACCTCATGAAGGAGAGATTTCAATCGAAGGATCTCCACATCCTTTATCTCTCCTTCCTGCACCAATGACCTGACTTTGCTATTGACTGGTTTATTCCTAGATGAACCATGTTCATCCTCAGGAACATTGACAATATAATCACATTTCAGCAAAGTGTTCCCAAAATAATCCTTAGCATTAGCCATCTCAGCTTTCTTCACAGGAACCTCGAAGTGGGCAAGCACATCTGTCAGAATAAAGCCATAAGGAATACCATGTGCTTTGGTTCCATTTACAACTCTGTTAAAGAGCTGAATGATGAAAGCTGGCCAGTTAATATGCTTTCCCCTGTACAGGAACTCCATAAGTGTTAAGTCCATGTAACTGGTGATGTCTCTTGGCAGTAGAAACTTGATCACAAATTCGAAGAATAGCTTGTTCTGGGGCTTCATTTCACTTTTGAACACTGGCCTGGGCTCTGGTTCCTCCTCATTTTCATAATAGAATCTGGTGATGTTGAGAGCTGAGGCCATTCCATTGAGACTAGGCCATCTTTGCCTAGTGTAATCATCATAGTCCTCAGCAAGGATATTCAGAATCTCTCCCAGCTCCTTTGCATCAAATGTGATCTGAATCTCCTTGATTGTGGAGGTTACCCTGCCATCCTTCACACTTGTATTGGCCATAAACTCCACCAGTTCGTTCCTTGCCAGCCTTCCTTCCAGGTGAAGGACCATGTCCTTCAATCCCTGACATCCAGCGCATTCATCAAAAAGATCATTTCGGATTCTTCTAGATCTCTCACCAGCTTTCCTTTAAGAATACTACGCTTGCCAACCATGGTGAGTTTGTCAGATTGCTCACCAGAGGTTTCCTCTTCTCCTCCACTCCATTCTCTTTCTTCTTCTTGTTCTTCAACAATCTTCACTTTCTTGGCCTTGGACCTGGTCCTTTTAGCAGTGCTTGAGGGTGTGGCAGACACATAAGCTGACTTCTTTGAAGAAGCCTTAGCCTTCTTGGGCTTGGGTGTCTCAACCACAACTGGAGCCGGTTGCTCCTCATGATAGACCAGGTTCATCGTAACATCATCAACAATAACAGCCTCAATAGTCTCTCCTACCTTTGCCTTTCTCTTGGGAGCTTTCCTTTTCTTGCTCTCTCTCAGAGCCCTTTCTAACTCCTCTTCTCCTTGTCGAACAACATTTCTGGTAGCACGAACCTTTGGGGCAGGAGCATCAGCACATATAGAGACTTTTCTTTTCTTTGGTGGAATTGGGGTAGTAGCCTTCTTTGATTTTGAAGTTCTTTTCCTCTTGGGATTGTAGGACTCCCCCAGCTTCCTCACCATCTCAGCCAATGTCTCCTCGATAGATGAACCAGGTTCATTTGTTGATTTTTGTAGGCTGTCTAAACCTGCTACTGCTTCCCCAGCAACACTTCCCCCTAAATCTGTGCTCCTTCTTCATAATCACAAGAGCGGGGCCACAAATAGCCAACGTGGAACCTTCCTCCTCAGATCCCTTTATTGAACCTCCTTCTCCCTCTCTCTCAAGAATTTTATTTTTCCCCAGTTTTCTTTGCCTATCCGGCGTTTCTACATCAACAACTGACCTAACCAACACAAACCTGTTTTCAGTAGTAGCAGTTTCAGATTCAACTTCAAGATTACCTTGCTCAGAACTGGATGAACCTGGTTCTCATCCTCATTAGCGGATTTGAAGGATTCACTTGAAGATTCAGGTTCATGAACCTCGCTGGCTTTAAGAATTTCCTCCAAGAATCTTGCATGAGAGCTAGAAGCAACTGATTTTCTGGCCAAAACTTTTACTCTTCGTGCCCTGGGGGCTGGAGTAGGTTAGGTGTGGGTTCAGGAGTGGGTTCAAGAACTGGAGGGTTTTGAGGGGGATGAAGATCTGTTTGGTTAATGTGAACTGTAAACTGAAGGAGAATTTTAACCGGAAGTTTCTTCCCCATGATCAGGGTTTGTGGAGGAAGATGAAGCAGGGGGTGGTGAAGACATTGTTTTGAATAATTTTGGAAGAGAAGTTATGATCAGTTTTGGTTTGAGAAGAATAAAGAACTTGGTTCGACTTATGATGTTATGAAGAGGAGAAGTAATGATGGCCCTTTTTATAAGATGTGGCTATGAATTATACAACGAGCAGAATATTTAATCAAGTGAGAGTCTAGTCGATGTAGGAGTGTCATTGGTTAGACGGTTAAGAATCCCCTAAATCTAGGCTAATTAAGTAGCGATGGGACTTCTTGGAACGGGTTCAATTTGGGATAAGTACAAAGAATTTGAAATGAACCAAATATAGATAGATTCCTACTCATGTGTGACTGTAATTAATTCAATAATTGTATGGAGATGAACACGTACCTTGTCAGTCAGATGAACCAGCAGGGATGAACCAGGTTCATCGTGCTAAAGTCTTTAATTCGCCTCAATTTACAAAGATAGAAAAACATCATTAGCAACCAGGGAATCATATTAATATATGGAAAGAGAGTATGACAGTAAAGTCATGATACTGAGCAATGATTAGTCTGGTTGATTATCTATGTTAGTGTTTCTAGCCAAAAAAAGAATTTCAATTTTTTTAAAAAACATTTTCATTTTTTTCAGTTTTCAATTAGGTGATCTTAATCATCCCTAATTCAATCCGGTTTCTCTCAAAATGCTCCCTACTTAGTGCTTTCGTAAAGATATCTGCAATTTGTTTGTCAGTAGCACAAAATTCGATTGAGATCATTTCTTTTTCATAGTTATCCCTTAGGAAATGGTGTCTAACATCTATGTGCTTAGTTATTTTATGATGAACCGGGTTCTTCGTCATACTAATTTCACTAGTGTTGTCAGAGAAAATAGGAATGCATCCAACCTCAATACCAAAGTCCATGAGTTGTTGCTTGATCCATAGCAACTGCGCACAACATGAGGCTGCAACAACATATTCAGCCTCAGCAGTAGACAAGGCTACTGAATTCTGTTTTATGGTGGCCCAAGACACAAGGTAGGAGCCCAAAAAGTGAGCCATGCCTGAAGTACTTTTCCTGTCAACCGGCAAACCTGCATAATCAGCATCAACATATATTACAAGGTCGAAATTACAACCTTTAGGATACCAAAGGCACAAATCAGTGGTGCCTTTCAGATATCTCAAAATTCTCTTCACTGCAGTTAGGTGGGACTCCTTTGGATTGCCTGAAACCTAGCACACAGTCCTACACTGAACACGATATCAGGTCTGCTGGCTGTGAGATATAATATAGACCCAATCATCCCTCTGTATAGTTTCTGATCAATGGATGAACCAGGTTCATCCACATCTAATTTTGTATCTGTGGCTATGGGGGTGTCTATTTCCTTTGAGTCTTCCATTTTAAATTTCTTGAGAAATTCTTACACATACTTTTGTTGATGGATCATTGTTCCATTTGAGTTTTGCTTGATTTGCAAGCCTAAGAAGAAGTTTAGCTCACCCATCATACTCATCTCAAACTCACTTCCTATAAGTATAGCAAATTCTTTACTCAATTTTTCATAAGTCACACCAAATATGATATCATCTACATATATTTGCACAACCACGAGTTCTTTACCATTTTCCTTTAAGAACAAGGTGCTGTCAATTTTACCTCATTTGTATCCATGTTCTAGCAGGAATTTTTATAGACGCTCATACTATGCTCATGGTGCTTGTTTGAGACCATAAAGAGCCTTGTCAAGTTTGTATACAAGGTCACGTGACTCCTTGCTTAAAACCTGGAGGTTGTTATACATATACATCTTCCTTCAGATAGCCATTGAGGAAGGCACTCTTAACATCCATCTGATGGAGAGTGAATTCCATGTGTGCAGCAAATGTTATAAGAAGTCTGATTGCCTCCAGTCTTTCCACAGGGGCAAAGGTCTCATCATAGTCAATTCCCTCTTCTTGAGTGTATCCTTGAACAACCAGTCTAGCCTTGTTTCTTGTAACAGTTCCATCCTCATCGAGCTTGTTCTTGAAGACCCACTTTGTGCCAATCACTGATCTGTCTAGTGGTTTGGGTACCAAGTGCCATACTTGACTTCTTTCAAATTTATTAAGCTATTCATGCATGGCATTTATCCAGTAAGCATCCTGTAGGGCTTCACCAATGTTTTTCTGGTTCAACCAATGATAGAAAGGCATCAAACGCACACAGATTTTTCAAAGAGGATCTTTTTTTGATTCCAGATGTCAGATCTGTTATGATGTTCTCAATAGGGTGAGAACTCTGATATCTGTGTGGTTTGAGAACCAACTGTTCACTTCTAGATAGTTCCATGGTGTCTTGTTGTTGTGGAACAGGATCAGGGCCAAGGTTCACATGTTGAGTTCCCCCTGTCATGTTGCTTGGGGTAGTTGGACCTGGTCCATCACCTGTTCCATCTTCCGTATTTGCTTCAATGTTTTCACTGCTTCTCACCAGTCCAAGCTCCTCATCTTCTGGTTCCTGTCTCTCAGCAAGAGTGTTAGTTTCATCAAAGAAAATATGTACACTCTCTTCTACACACATAGTTCTTTTATTATACACTTTATAAGCCTTGCTATGTAATGAATATCCCAAGAATACTCCCTCATCACTTCTGGGAACAAATTTTCCTAGGGATTCTTTGCCATTATTGTGCACAAAGCACTTGCATCCGAAAGCCCTAAGGTGGGATATGTTGGGCTATCTCCCTTTAAGTAATTCATAAAGAGTTTTCTCTACCAGAGGCCTGGTCATGCATCTATTTATTATGTAGCATGTAGTGTTTATTACTTCTGCCCATAAGCTATGGGTAGTTTGCTAGAAAGAAGCATGGTTCTTGCCATGTCTTCAAGAGTTCTATTCTTTCTTTCAACAACCCCATTTTGTTGTGGGGTTATAAGGGAAGAAAGGTTGTGATTGATACCATGTTCATCACAGAACTCAGCAAACTTTGCATTCTCAAATTCAGTACCATGATCAAATATTATTGATGCTAGTTGATTTCCTAACTGATTTTGAGTTTTCTTAACATTGAGGTGAACATATCAAATGCTTCATCCTTAGATGTCATAAATAAGGTCCAAGTGAACCTTGAATAGTCATCAACTAGCACCATTACATATTTCTTACCACCTCGGCTCACAGTTCTCATAGGACCACATAGGTCCATATGAACCAGTACCAACGTCCTGGTGGTACTGACCATTTTCTTACTTTTGAAAGAAGATCTTACCCGCTGCCCCCTTGCACATGCCTCACAAAATTTGTCTTCCTTGCACATAATGTTAGGAAGCCCTACCACTAAGTCTTTAGAGACTAGTTTGTTTAGCTGATTTAGACTTGCGTGACCAAGTCTTTTGTGCCACAGGATGGGATCACTGTCCAACACACTTAGGCAAGTGAGTTCATTTTCAGACAGTGTGGACAAGTCTATGACATAGATGTTATTCATTCTTTTTCCCTGCAAAACAATCTTGTCAGTAAGCAGGTTAATCACAAAACATTTTGTGGAAGTAAAGGCAACCAGGTTACCTCTGACACACAGTTGTGACACACTGATCAGGCTATATTTCAAGCCATCTATCAGGTACACATGTTCAATGGAACGTGTTCCATCCTTACCTACCTTACCAACCCCAATAATTTCACCTTTCTTTCCATTTCCAAAGGAGACATTTCCTCCATTGAGGCTTTCAAGTGAAAGGAACTGTTCCTTGTTCCCTGTCATATGCTTTGAGAAGCCACTATCCAAATACCAAATTTGGCTGCTTCCTCTCACTTGAACCTACAAAAAGATATCAGGGGTTAGTTTTAAGAACCCAAACTAGTTTGGGTCCTTTTCTATGAGA
>ML422671.1:26375-37321 GCA_005239525.1 Nicotiana knightiana
GCCCAATTTGGGAGCCAGTTTTTCTTTTTAACAAAACTCTCATTTCTTCGACTGGCCTGCTCTTTTGCAGTACACTCAATTTTGTAGTGGCCAGTCTTACCACAGTGGGTGCAGATTTTATTCTCAAGGAGAGTGAGATACTTGCTTTTGGGATCCCACTTGGGAAATTGACTCCCAAAGCCAATCCATCTCCGGTTGCTACTATGATTCTCTTGAAGCCATGTCAGGGTATCAGAGGATTTATTCCCTTTACAAGTTCGATCTAATTCATGTTTGAATTTGCCAAGTTCTTCTTTAAGAGTTCTTATT
Organism: Nicotiana knightiana; assembly: GCA_005239525.1. NCBI lineage: Eukaryota > Viridiplantae > Streptophyta > Magnoliopsida > Solanales > Solanaceae > Nicotiana > Nicotiana knightiana. The sequence goes on from ML422671.1 coordinate 26,685, forward strand.
TGTTCATCTCTGGCATACATCTTATCTTTTAGTTTTACCACATTTTCTTCTAACATGATATGAGAATGATCAACAACCCTTTTACTGGATCATAGCTTTAGCTTTAAGTTTTCAGATTTTAGTTCTAGAATCTCAGTTTCAAGTGGATGAACCTGGTTCAATAAGACAGTGTTTTTCTTTTCAGATTCACTGACTCTGATTTCCAGGTTCATGCATTTTGCTTTTAGCATTTCACATTCTTTAGAGAGTTGTTCCTTCTCTTTGGTTGTTTCTTCGGAATCATCCATGAAATCAAGTAGAAACTCAGAGAGTTTTTCCTTAGATAGGAACTTTATTTTATTTTTAAGATGGGAGATACTTACCTCTGGTTCTTCATGTGATTCCTCATCAGATTCTCCAATTTCCACGAACGCCTGATCTTCATACCATTTTCTGATTCTTCATCTGGACTTTCCCCCCAAGCAGCAACCATAGTTTTTGTTGTGGTTTTCTTGGGTTGGACCAATTCCTTCTTCCTGTTCTTTAGTTCATATCTCTCCTTTTTCCATTCCACTTCCCACTGAGGACAGTTATTGATAAGGTGGTTAGTCTTTCCACACGTGTAGCATCCCTTGTTGGTTAGCCTTTCTGGAGCTTTTGCTTTGTTGTAATTTCCTCCTCTAGAGATGCCCTTCTTCCTTATGGGAAAGTTTCTGAATTCTTTGGTAATCATGACCATCTCATCTTCCTCAAGATCTGCTCCCTCAGTGATTCTCAGTGCTAGACCCCTCTCCTTCTTTGGACCATCCATCTTCATTGTCTGCCTTCTAAGTTCATAGGCAGTAAGGTTACCAATTAGTTCATCCAATCCGAGGGTTTCCATATTTTTGGATTCCTGGATAATAGTGATTTTGCTTTCCCAGGAGATTGGTAAGACCTTTATCAGGATCTTCTCTACCCTGTCCTCTTCAAGAATGACTCTACCAAGAGACTTAAGTTCATTTGTCAAAGTTGTGAACCTTGTGTACATCTCTTGGATTGTCTCTCCTTCTTTCATAGTGAAGTTTTCATACTGTGAGTATAGTAGAGTACCTCTTGATCTTTTTACCTGAGGTGTTCCTTCATGGGCTACTTGCAAGGTATCCCAGATTTCTTTGGCAGTGGTGCAGCTTTGGATTCTGCTATACTCGTCTGGACCTAGTCCACACACTAGCCACTTCTTGGCCTTTGCATTCTTCTCCCATTTCTTCAGATCCTCAACAGTGCAGTCAACTCTAGTCTTTGGTACATCTACACCTTCAACAGTCTTCTTCATGGTAGCTAGAGGACCATCAGTGACTATGTCCCAGAGTTCATAGTCTTCTCCAATCAGGTGGTCCTTTATCATGTTCTTCGACCAAGAGTAATATTGGCCATTGAAGAGTGGTGGCCTTGCAGCTGATTGATGTTGACCCAAGTCACTGCATGGTTTTGAAGATTGACAAATGCTTACCTAGTTGAACCAGGTCCATCAGGGCAAACATCTCGAACGAACCAATTAGCACAAAACCCGTACATGCACTGGCGATAAACGTGATCTGTGAATTATCCATAAACTAAGAGGTTGTCTCCTAATGCAAAAAGGTCGCAAATTGATAAGGGGTTAGAGTTCGAGTTCAGCAAGGACATAAATAAAGGAAGGACATTGAGTTAAACACAAACTCTTCCACCAAGGAAGAGTTGCATTAGAACTAATCAAGAATATCTCAACTTCTGGCGCTATATAATGTTGAAGTATTCCTACTGAAGATTCATTCGCACAAAGACATAATTGAAGCAAGAACTGAAGGCAAAATTACTAGAGAAATTTTGCAAGCAGAATCCTTGTGCGACACAAAGGCTACTGACCAGCTGGAAGAACCAGTTCCATCTTTTTGTCTTTCGAGTCTAGTTGGTTGTAGTAGGTGAATTAATATTGTATCTTTCAGCTTTATTAGAAGCAATTTTAATAGGTACACATCGTTCAAGTTAGAGTTAACTTGAAGCTTGTCGCAATTATCTAGAGGCTAGTTTGCTACAAAGGGATTAGAGTTAGTCCTAGGTTTGGAAAAGAGTTTATTTTGTAAATGTTGTTTGGCTCAGAGTTGTAGTGAATACTTTGGGAAAATCATACTGAGGAGTAGGTCGTGGTTTTTTCACATTTTGAGCCAGGTGTTTTCCATGTAAAAATCTCTGTGTTTTTACTTTACTGAATTTATTATTCCGCACCAGTAGAAGTTGGAATACCAAGAAGAACCAGGTTCTTCTATTGAAACATCACTCAAAAATTTGACACCACACAAATTACCCCCCCCCCCCCTTGTGTGNACCACCACTCTTCAATGTCCAGTATTACTCTTGGTGGAAGAACAGGATGAAGGACCACCTGATTGGAGAAGACTAGGAACTCTGGGACATAGTCATTGATGGTCCTATAGCAACCATGATGAATAATGTTGAAGGTGTAGATGTACCAAAGACTAGAGCTGACTGCACTACTGAGGATCTGAAGAAATGGGAGAAGAGTGCAAAGGCCAAGATGTGGCTAGTGTGTGGAGTAGGTCCAGACGAGTATAGCAGAATCCAAAGTTGCACCACTGCCAGAGAAATCTGGGATACCTTGCAAGTAGCCCATGAAGGAACACCTCAGGTAGAAAGATCAAGAGGTACTCTTCTATACTCACAGTATGAAAACTTCACTATGAAAGAAGGAGATACAATCCAAGAGATGTACACAAGGTTTACAACCTTGAGAAATGAACTTAAGTATCTTGGTAGAGTCATTCCTTAAGAGGACAGGGTAGAGAAAATCCTAACAAGGGTCTTACCAATCTCTTGGGAAAGCAAAATCACTGCTATCCAGGAATCCAAAAATATGGCAACCCTCAGATTGTATGAACTAACTGGAAACCTTACTGCCTATGAACTTAGAAGGCAGACAATGAAGATGGATGGTCCAAAGAAGGAGAGGATTCTAGCACTGAGAATCACTGAGGGAGCATATCTTGAGGAAGATGAGATGGCCATGATTACCAAAGAATTCAGAAACATTCTAATAAGGAAGAAGGGCATCTCAAGAGGAGGAAATTACAACAAAGCAAAAGCTCCAGAAAGGCCAACCAATGAGAGATGCTATAAGTGTGGAAAGACTAACCACCTTATCAAGAACTGTCCTCAGTGGGAAGTGGAATGGAAAAAGGAGAGATATGAAAGAAGGAACAGGAAGAAGGAACTGGTCCAACCCAAGAAAACCTCAACAAAAGCTATGGTTGCTGCTTGGGGGGAAAGTTCAGATTAAGAATCAGAAGATGGTGAGAATGAAGATCAAGCGCTCATGGCAATTGGAGAATCCAATGAGGAATCACATGAAGAACCAGAAGTTCAAGTGAGAGGAGGCGGCTAAATTTGGTATTTGGATAGTGGCTGCTCAAAGCATATGACAGGGAAAAAGGAACAGTTCCTTTCATTTGAAAGCCTCAATGGAGGAAATATCTCCTTTGGAAATGACAGGAAAGGTGAAATTATTGGGGTTGGTAAGGTAGGTAAGGATGACACATGTTCCATTGAACATGTGTACCTGATAGATGGCTTGAAATATAGCCTGATCAGTGTGTCACAACTGTGTGACAGAGGTAACCTGGTTGCCTTTACTTCCACAAAATGTTTTGTGATTAACCTGCTTCCTCACAAGATTGTTTTGCAGGAAAAAAGAATGATTAACATCTATGTCATAGACTTGTCCACACTGTCTGAAAATGAACTCACTTGCCTAAGTGTGTTGGACAGTGATCCCCTCCTGTGGCACAAAAGACTTGGTCACGCAAGTCTAAATCAGCTAAACAAACTAGTCCCTAAAGACTTAGTGGTAGGGCTTCCTAACATTAAGTTCAAGGAAGACAAAGTTTCTGAGGCATGTGCAAGGGGGAAGCAGGTAAGATCCTCTTTCAAAAGTAAGAAAATGGTCAGTACCACCAGGACGTCGGAACTGGTTCATATGGACATATGTGGTCCTATGAGAACTCGGAGCAGAGGTGGTAAGAAATATGTAATGGTGCTAGTTGATGACTATTCAAGGTTCACTTGGACCTTATTTCTGACATCTAAGGATGAAGCATTTGATATGTTCACCTCATTTGTTAAGAAAACTCAAAATCAGTTAGGAAATCAACTAGCATCAATAAGATCTGATCATGGTACTGAATTTGAGAATGCAAAGTTTGCTGAGTTCTGTGATGAACATGGTATCAATCACAATTTTTCTGCCCCTAGAACCCCACAGCAAAATGGGGTTGTTGAAAGAAAGAATAGAACTCTTGAAGATATGGAAAGAACCATGCTTCTTTCTAGCAAACTACCTTATAGCTTCTGAGCAGAAGTAATAAACATTGCATGCTGCATAATAAATAGATGCATGACCAGGCCTCTGGTAGAGAAAACTCCTTATGAATTACTTAAAGGGAGAAAGCCCAACATATCCCACCTTAGGGCTTTCGGATGCAAGTGCTTTGTGCACAATAATGGCAAAGATTCCCTAGGAAAATTTGATCCCAGAAGTGATGAGGGAGTATTCTTGGGATATTCATCACATAGAAAAGCTTATAAAGTGTATAATAAAAGAACTATGTGTGTAGAAGAAAGTTTACATATTGTCTTTGATGAAACTAACACTTTTGCTGAGAGACAGAAACCAGAAGATGAGGAGCTTGGACTGGTGAGAAGCAGTGAAAACATTGAAGCAAATATGGAAGATGGAACAGGTGATGGACCAGGTCCAACTACCCCAAGCAACATGATAGGGGGAACTCAACATGTGAATCTTGGCCCTGATTCTGTTCCACAACAACAAGGCACCATGGAACTATCTAGAAGTGAACAGTTTGTTCTCAAACCACACAGATATCAGAGTTCTCACCCTCTTGAGAACATCATAACAGATCTGACATCTGGAATCAAAACAAGATCATCCATGAAAAATCTGTGTGCGTTTGATGTCTTTCTATCCTTGATTGAACCAAAGAACATTGGTAAAGCCCTACAGGATGTTGACTGGGTAAATGCCATGCAAGAAGAGCTGAATCAATTTGAAAGAAGTCAAGTGTGGCACTTGGTACCCAGACCAGTAGACAGATCAGTGATTGGCACAAAGTGGGTCTTCAAGAACAAGCTCGATTAGGATGGAAATGTTACAAGAAACAAGGATAGACTGGTTGTTCAAGGATACAATGAAGAAGAGGGAATTGACTATGATGAGACCTTTTCCCCTTTGGCAAGACTGGAGGCAATCAGACTTCTTATTGCATTTGCTACACACATGGAAAGTGTGGCACTTGGTACCCAGACCACTAGACAGATCAGTGATTGGCACAAAGTGGGACTTCAGGAACAAGCTCGATGAGGATGGAAATGTTACAAGAAACAAGGATAGACTGGTTGTTCAAGGATACAGTGAAGATGAGGGAATTGACTATGATGAGACCTTTTCCCCGTGGCAAGACTGGAGGCAATCATACTTCTTATTGTATTTGCTACACACATGGAATTCACTCTCCATCAGATGGATGTTAAGAGTGCCTTCCTCAATGGCTATCTAAAGGAAGATTTATTTGTCAAACAGCCTCCAGGTTTTGAAAGTAAGGAGTCACTTGACCATGTATACAAACTTGACAAGGCTCTTTATGGTCTCAAACAAGTACCAAGAGCATGATATGAGCGTCTATAAAAATTCCTGCTAGAACATGGATACAAACGAGGTAAAATTTACAGCACCTTGTTCTTGAAGGAAAAGGGTAAAGAACTCCTTGTTGTGCAAATATATGTTGATGATATCACATTTGGGGCGACTTCTGAAAAATTGAGTAAGGAATTTGCTATACTTATGGGGAGTGAGTTTGAGATGAGTATCATGGGTGAGCTAAACTTATTCTTAGGCTTGCAAATCAAGCAAAACTCAAATGGAACAATGATCCATCAACAAAAGTATGTGAAAGAAATGCTCAAGAAATTTAAAATTGAAGACTCAAAGGAAATAGACACCCCCATAGCTATAGCTACAAAATTAGATGTTGATGAACCTGGTTCATCCATTGATCAGAAGCTATAAAGAGGGATGATTGGGTCTCTATTATATCTCACTGCCAGCAGACCTGATATTGTGTTCAGTGTAGGACTGTGTGCTAGGTTTCAGCAAATCCAAAGGATTCCCACCTAACTGCAGTGAAGAGAATTTTGAGATATCTGAAAGGCACCACTGATTTGTGCCTTTAGTATCATAAAGGTAGTAATTTCGACCTTGTAGGATATGCTGCTGATTATGCAGGTTTCCTGGGTGACAGGAAAAGTACTTCAGGCATGGCTCACTTTTTTGGCTCCTGCCTTGTGTCTTGGGCCACCAAGAAACAAAATTCAGTAGCCTTGTCTACTGTTCAGGCTGAATATGTGGTTGTAGCCTCATGCTTTGCTCAGTTGATATGGATCAAGAAATAACTCATGGACTTTGGTATAGAGGTGGGATGCATTCCTATTTTCTCTGACAACACTAGTGCAATTAGTATGACGAAGAACCCGGTTCATCATAAAAGAAGTAAGAACATATATGTTAGACGCTATTTCCTAACGGATAACTATGAAAAAAGATGATCTCAATCGAATTTTGTGCTACTGACCAACAAATTGCAGATATCTTTACTAAAGCACTAAGTAGGGAGCATTTTGAGAGAAACCGGCTTGAATTGGGGATGATTAAGATCACCTAATTGAAAAACAAAAAAATATATTTTTTTTGGCTATAAACACTAACATAGATAATCAACCAGTCTAATCATTGCTCATTATCATGACTTTACAGTCATACTCTCTTTCCATATATTAATATGATTCCCTGGTTTCTAATGATGTTTTTCTATCTTTGTAAATTGAGGCGAATTAAAGACTTTAACACGATGAACCTGGTTCATCCCTGCTGGTTCATCTGACTGACAAGGTACGTGCTCATCTCCATACAATTATTGAATTAATTACAGTCATACATGAGTAGGACTCTATCTATATGTGGTTCATTTCGAATTCGTTGTATTTATCCCTAAATGAATCAGTTCCAAGAAGTCCCATCGCTACTTAATTTGCCTAGAATTAGGGGACTCTTAACTATCTAATCAATGACACTCCTACATTTATTAGACTCTCACTTGAGTAACTATTCTGCCCGTTGTAAAATTAATAGCCACATCTTATAAAAGGGCCATCATTACTTCCCCTCTTCATAACATCATTAAGTCGAACCAAGTTCTCTATTCTTCTCTAACCAAAAATGATCATCTCTTTTCTTCCAAAATTCATAACAATGTCTTCACCACCCCCTACTTCATCTTCCTACACAAACTCTGATCATGGGGAAGAAAATTCCAGTCCTAATTCTCCTTCAGTTTACAGTTCACATTCACCAAACAAATCCTCATCCCCCCAAAACCCTCCAGTTCTTGAACCCACTCCTGAATCCACACCTAATCCTACTCCATCCCCCAGGGCACGAAGAGTAAAAGTTTTGGCCAGAAAATCAATTGCTTCTAGCTCTCGTGCAAGATTCTTGGAGGAAATTCTTAAAGCCAGCGAGGTTCATGAGTCTGAATCTTCAAGTGAATCCTTGAAATCTGCTAATGAGGATGAAGCACCAGGTTCATCCAGTTCTGAGCAAGGTAATATTGAAGTTGAATCTGAAACTGCTACTACTGAAAATAGGTTTGTCTTGGTTGGGTCAGTTGTTGATGTAGAAGTGCCCGATAGACTAAGAAATTGGGAAAAAAATCTTGAGAGAGAGGGCGAAGGAGGTTTTGTAAGGGGATCTGGGGAGGACGGTGCCACGTTGGCTATTTGTGGCCCCGCTCCTGTGATTAATGAAGAAGGAGTCACAGATTCAGGGGAAAGCGTTGCTGGGGAAGCAGCAGCAGGTTTAGAGAGCCTACAAGAATCAACAGATGAACCTGGTTCATCTATCGAGGAGACATTGGCTGAGATGCTGAGGAAGCTAGGGGAGTCCTACAATCCCAAGAGGAAAAGAACTTCAAAATCAAAGAAGGCTACTACCCCAAAGAAAAGAAAAGTTTCTATATGTGCTGATTTTTCTGCTCCAAAGGTTCGTGCTACAAGAAGTGTTGTTCGACAAGGAGAAGAGGAGTTATAAAGGGCTCTGAGCGAGAGCAAAAAAGGAAAGCTGCCAAGGGAAAGGAAAAGGTAGGAGAGCCTACTGAGGCTGTTATAGTTGATGATGAGACGATGGACCTGGTCCATCATGAGGAGCAGCTGGCTCCATTTGTGGTTGAGACACCCAAGCCCAAGAAGGCTAAGGCTTCTTCAAAGAAGTCAGCTTCTGTATCTGCCACACCCTCAAGAACTTCTAAAAGGACCAGGTCCAAGGCCAAGCAAGTGAAGGTTGTTGAAGAAGAAAGAGAATGGAGTGGAGGAGAAGAGGAAATCTCTGGTGAGCAATCTGACAAACTCACCATGTTTGGCAAGCGTACTATTCTTAAAGGAAAGTTGGTGAGAGATCTGGAAGAATTAGGAATGATCTTTTTGTTGAATGCACTGGATGTGCAGGGATGAAAGGACATGGTCCTTCACTTGGAAGGAAGGCTAGCAAGGAATGAACTGGTGGAGTTTATGGCCAATGCAAGTGTGAAGGATGGTAGGGTAACCTCCACAGTCAAGGGGATTCAGATAACATTTGATGCAAAGGAGCTAGGAGAGATTCTGAACATCCCTGCTGAGGGCTATGATGCACTAGGCAAAGATGGCTCATACTCAATGGAATGGCCTCAGCTCTCAACATCACCAGATTCTTTTATGAAAATGAGAAGGAACTTGAGCCAAGGCCAGTGTTCAAAAGTGAAATGAAGCCCCAGAACAAGTTACTTTTCAAATTTGTGATCAAGTTTCTACTACCAAGACAAGAGCGTAGGAACATCACCAGTTACATGGACTTAAGACTTATGGAGTGCCTGTACAAGGGAAAGCAGGTTAACTGGCCAGCTTTCATCATTCAGATCTTGGACAGATTTGATGGAACCAAAGCACACGCTATCCCGTATGGCTTTATTCTGACAGTTGTGCTTTCCCACTTTGAGGTTTCTGTGAAAAAAGCTGAGATGGTAATGCTAAGGATTATTTTGGGAAGAACACTTTGCTGACATGTGATTATATTGTCAATGCTCCTGAGGATGAACCTGGTTCATCTAGGAAGCAGCCAGTCAATAGCAAAGTCAGGTCATTGGTGCAGGAAGGAGAGATAAAGGATGCGGAGATCCTTCGATTGAAATCTCACCTTCTTGAGGTTGAAACTGAGCGGGATGCTCTCAGATATGAACTAGCCAAGGATAAGGAGAAAAATGAATATGTTCTTCAACAAATGCTTTCTCTGCTTCAAGCCAAGAACCCAACATCATCTGCCCCTTCACAACCTTAGGAATTCCAGAACCACTGAAAACCTCCCTCATTGCCCAGTTCGGGATTTGTTCTGTTTCTATTTTTTGGTTGTCTTTGCTCATGGTAGTGACTGCTTTAGTTTTTTTGTATGGTGCTTGAATTTCGTTCTAATCAATGAATTCTGCTGTTTTTGTTATTGTCTTGTCTCAGTTTCTTAGATAACTTACATTTATTTGTTTCTTTTGATGATTAATCATGTTTTGCACCTGCAGTTGCCTCAATGGCCATGAGTAATTGTTAACAACTCTGGTAAGTTTATCATTTTTCAAATTTTCGATGATGCCAAAGGGGGGAAGATATGTGCTTTTTCAAAATTTCAAAAAGTTGTGATATTTATAACCTAATGAACCTGGTCTCTCCATGATAAATGCTTAAAACCATACAAAGTGTTTGAAGTTTATACAGGGTTGAGCACAGAGTTTGTCATCATCAAAAAGGGGGAATTTGTTGACCCAAGTCACTGCATGATTTTGAAGATTGACAAATGCCTACCCAGTTGAACTAGGTCCATCAGGGCAAACATCTCAAACGAACCAATTAGCACAAGAACTGTACATGCACAGGAGATAAACGTGATCTGTGAATTATCCATAAACTAAGAGGTTGTCTCCTAATGCGAAAATGTTACAAATTGATAAGAGGTTAGAGTTCGAGTTCAGCAAGGACATAAATAAAGGAAGGAAGTTGAGTTAAACACAAACTCTTCCACCAACGAAGAGTTGCATTAGAACTAATCAATAACATCAACTTCTGGCGCTATATAATGTTGAAGTATTCCTACTGAATATTCATTCGCACAAAGATAGAATTGAATCAAGAACTGAAGGCAAAATTACCAGAGAAATTTTGCAAGCAGAATCCTTGTGCGACACAAAGGCTACTGACCGACTAGAAGAACTAGTTCCATCTGTTTGTCTTTCGAGTCTAGTTGGTTGTAGTAGGTGATTTAATATTGTATCTTTCAGCTTTATTAGAAGCAATTGTAATAGGTACACATTTTTCAAGTTAGAGTTAACTTGAAGCTTGTCGTAATTAGCTAGGGGCTAGTTTGCTACAAAGAGATTAGAGTTAGTCCTAGTTTTACAAAAGAGTTTATTTTGTAAATGTTGTTTGGCTAAGAGTTGTAGTGAAGAGTTTGGGAAAATCCTACTGAGGAGTAGGTCGTG
>ML422671.1:37509-65589 GCA_005239525.1 Nicotiana knightiana
CCCCCCCCCCCCCCCTCTTGTGTGGTATTGACGTATGAAACATCAATTGACCCTCCCAGTTTCCAAGTGGTGCACTCATTTTGATATTTTCCAAGGTGTTAGCCTTTTCAAAGATAACTGCTCTGATACCAATTATTATTTTATACTTCAATACCACACAAGAGGGGGGGTGATTTCTGTGGTGTCCAATTTTCGAGTGTTGTCTCAATAGAAGAACCTGGTTCTTCTTGGTGTTCCAACTTCTACTGGTGCAGAAAAATAAATACTGTAAAGTAAAACACAGAGATTCTTACATGGAAAACACCTGGCTCAAAGGTGAAAAAACTACGACCTACTCCTCAGTAGGATTTTCCCAAACTCTTCATTACAACTCTGAGCCAAACAACATTTATAAAATAAATTCTTTTGTAAACCTAGGACTAACTCTAATCCCTTTGTAGCAAACTAGCCTCTAGCTAATTGCGACAAGCTTCAAGTTAACTCTAACTTGAACACTGCGTACCTATTATAATTGCTTCTAATAAAGCTGAAAGATACAATATTAAATCACCTACTACAACCAACTAGACTCGAAAGACAAACAGATGGAACTGGTTCTTCTAGCTGGTCAGTAGCCTTTGTTTTGCACAAGGATTCTGCTTACAAAATTTCTCTGATAATTTTGCTTTCAGTTCTTGCTTCAATTTCGTCTTTGTGCGGTTATTTCTTCAGTAGGAATACTTCAACATTATATAGCACCAGAAGTTGAGATGTTCTTGTTTAGTTCTAATGCAACTCTTCCTTGGTGGAAGAGTTTGTGTTTATCTCAACTTCTTTCCTTTGTTTCTGTCCTTGCTGAACTCAAATTCTAACCTCTTATCAATTTGCAACCTTTTCGCATTAGGAGACAACCTCTTAGTTCATGGATAATTCACAGATCATGTTTATCTCTTATGCATGTACGATTCTTGTGCCAATCGGTTCGTTCGAGTATGTTTGCCCTGATGGACTTGGTTCAATTGGGTAGGCATTTGTGAATCTTCAAAACCATGCAGTGACTTGGGTCAACAGTAAGTAAGAAAAATGTGATAACCAAACCAGTTTTGCTAAAGGAACGAGGGCATCAAGCTTGATGGTCTCAGGGTCTCGAGGCCAGTTTAGTAACAATAAAGTATGAACAATAAATGAAGAATAATAAAGCTGAGGAATAATTGAAGAGCACGTTATATGAGAAAAGGCAGAGTAGAAAGTTCTTGTTCTATGAATGATATATTTTACAAATGATTGGGGTTCCCTTTATATAAGAGGGGAAAATCCTAACATGGTACATTTCTAATTATGACAAAGAATATTATTGGTACAGCTGTATAACGGCCTAGTACGGATTTGTACTATCTCTCACAAATCTTATCGGTCATAACCACGTGTCCTTGGGAATTTCCCGCTTTTTCTTGATTGTCATCGATTTTGTATTGCCTTGAGGTAAGCCATGTCGGGCCTTCGATGTGCTCTCTCGAGGTATATACTCTAAGGTCGAACTCGAACCCTGCTTCAAGTCTTCCGAGCTCGGGCTCGACACAACAGATACCTCGAAATCGGACTCCGATTTCGGCCGTATACAATAATATGGGACTTGCTCCAGATGGAGTTCTTGGATTAGTTTGAGAGGCGAAAAAATTGGTTTTAGACTATGCAAAAGTATAGTTTGCAGATAATGCAAGGCCCTGTAATCTCTACATGGATTGCTTCCACGTACTGTTTTTGCTGTGTATCAGTGAATGCAACTTTCTTGAATTATTTATTATGCAAATTCGTGTATCTTTAATTTTTGAAAATTCCTTCTCATTGCGTTCTTTTTCTTGCTTAAATTGAAATTGAATTATCAAATTGCAAAATGCCAGTACATTACTCAATGTGTATTTTCAAGTAGAATCGTTCAACTTTCAAAACGAGTAGTTTCGGACTCATAACTTCAGAGTTCGCGTTATATTATATATCAACTCTTTTTTTTAAAAAAAAAACTAATCTTAATTACATGATATGCTTCATAAGGAGTTAATTATTGCAAATTGCAAATCAACGATAGCATCCTTTTTGTACTTGGTCTACCATGTTTAATTAATATTTGGACACATGCAAACGTAGAAAATTGAAAGTCCTGGTAGACAAAAAAATAATCGAATCATTGGAATGGACGGAAAATATAAAAACCATAATTTTCATTCTCTCTGACAGAGACAGAGCTAGCATATTAGATATAGATTCACGTAAATTCAGTAATTTTTTCTCAAACCTTATACGTATGTATTAAGAAATTCATTAAATATCTATAAATACTTGATTGTAAATTCAGTTGTTATTGCATAATAATTTGAGATACCTATATGAACCCACAAAAATCAAATCCTATTTACGCCTATGTTCTCTGGGTGAACGAAATTACTACAAGCAGAATATTGGAAAGTCGTAAATACTAGCTGAATGATTTAAATCTAATTTCGTTTTCTGAAAATTTGTTAAACTTTATAGTATTATACTTTGTTGTTCATAGCAAAAGGGTAAGCGTTATTATATGATAATCTTGCTTTGTGGCTAAGCTAGTTTAAAATCAGATGGCCGTGTGATTTATTTAAATGATAATATGTATTAATTAATCATGGTCAAATGAAAAAAGTGTATGTAAAAAGCACTAATTATTGTCACGATCCAATTTTCCCTCCGTTGGGTATCGTGATAACATCTAGTATTAGAGACTAGGTAAACCTAACATTTACTGAATAACAATAATAAATAACATCTAACAACTTTAGAAATGAAATTCTCTATAAAATTTATAATTCCCAAAACCGGTAGTACAAGTCATAAGCCTTTTAAGGAGAAATTTTACATAATGAATACATCATTGTTCCCTAATAGAAGAAACAATAGAAATAAATACATTAGAGGGTGACTTTGGGGCCTGCAAACGCCCGACAGGTGTACCTTGAAGTCTCCAGCCACACCAAGCATGAGCCTCAAAACCTACTTGATCCGAAGTACCTGGCTCTGCACAAATAAAATATGCAGAAGCGTAGCATGAGTATACCACGGTGGTACCCAGTAAGTATCAAATCTATCCTCGATAGAGTAGTGACGAGGCCAGGTCAAGACACTCACTGAACATCTAAACATGTGCAGGATATGACATAAAGCTAACAAAAAAGGAATATTTAAATAAATGTCAATAGCAAACAGTAATCAGATTACAAACAGTAGTAACAATAAGGGAAACACGGCTGGCAACGAGAAATAACCGAGTAACTAGACAACGACATAGTTGGAATACAGAAAAGGGTAAATGTGCTCAAGTAGGGAAAACGATGTCAACTCAACCAATCAAATCGTTGCTAATACACGACTCCAATAATCTCAATTCTCGAAATCTCATACAATAGATTAGATCTTTCAACCTTTAACACACACAGCACCTTGTGCCCACATCTTTCCATCTCACCTTGTACAACAAAATTCACGTGCCACTCAGTATATACTATCCGTGACAAATGCTAATTAGGATGTTCAAGAGACTTTATGTATATATGACGAAAGTAAGACTACAGCTTCTGAACCAAGTAAGAAATCAATGAGAAAAATGAGTTTTTTTTTAAATCATTTGGGTAATGAAAATAACATTTTTCAAATAAATACAACATCGGATAAGCTACTGAATTTAATGTAGAAGTTATTGGATTATAATATAACAATAATTTCTTTTTAAGTAAAATAAAAACCTCAGACATGCCAAGGAGATTAAGTTAAGAAATCAATTGAAGTAAAATATGATAATTAGTAAGAAATGTTAGTATCAAAATAAATGGCGGGTTTTAACTTAAAAGTCACACAAGGCAGTATGATATTTATTCTTCTATTTATCTAAAGTCACTATATTACTATTAACTCAGCAGGACATGAGGCAATGACTCAACATAGTAAATTCACCTAGAAAATTAATTTACCAGAATAATAGTATTAGGAAATTTTTTTTCAGGAAACGACAGCAAGGCGCTAAGTCAACGACAATAACTCTTCCTCAGAAAATAGTACAATTTTTCAGTATCTCGTACGAAAGAACCGAAACCAATACAACAAACAGGGAACACAAACACAAAATATGCTGCGACGTGCAACCCGATCCTACCATATAATATCAATATCAAAATTCACCCTTATTCCACCATATCAATTCACCCTTATTACACCTGTTGCAGCGTGTAACTCGATCCCACCGTATAATATCAATATCATACTAATAAACAAAATATATTTTGGCGTGCAACCCGATCCCACCATATAATGTCAATATCATAATCCACCCTTGTTCCACCATATCACTTCATGCTTATTTCACCTGTTGCAGCGTGCAACCCAATCCCACCATATAATAACGATATCACAATATAAATATCCTCACTTATTTCACCACCTCCCTTATTTCACCTGTTGCGGCGTGCAACGTGATCCCCCTTACAATAATATAAATTAATAACAATAATTCAATAACTCCATTTACAAGAATTTCTACAATCAAGGGTATTGGTGCACAACAACGGAGGAACCACATAGAACCCAGAGGAACACAAAAAACTTTACAAAATCCCCGAATAGGTAAGGTACATGATAAAGAAGCATGCAATCACAACAATTAGTACATGTAGCAGATAAGTACATGACATATAAGAAACTCAACGATTAAGCGGTAACAAGACAATAAGAAAGGCAGTAACTTCAAGTAAGGCATATAACTCCAAATAACGAGCAAGAAGTAAAGTTAGGTGCTAGCAAAGTCAGATAAAACATGTAAGAGTAGACAGACAACGAAATACTACATATTATGACAATCCAATTAAAGGCATGTGAAGATACTAGACAATCTAAACCAGTAAAACACCACATATAAGTCGGGTACCCACTCGTCACCTTGCGTACACGGCTTTCACATAAAAAGATAGCACAATTTATCAATTCCTAAGAGGTAGTTTCCCCCATCCCCTCCCACAGTTAGCCAAGACACTTACATCAATTCGGCCAAATCAATACTCAAGTTAGCCTTTCCTTTAGAAATTCACCTCCGCTTGGCTCAATCTAGCAAAAGATGACTTAAATACATCAAACAATACAAGAGAAAATAACTTCAATTAACGAAGGTATGATTTTTATACAATTTGCAAAAAGTCAACAAAAGTCAACCCCCTGCACCTGCAACTCGGAACCCGATAAAATTTAAAAAATACGAACAATCATTCCGATACGAGTTCAACAATACCAAAGTTATCAAATTTCGATACCAATTCGTCCTTCAAATCATCATTTTATATTTTGAAAATTTTGACAATTTTCCTCAAATTTTCCTTTAGATTCTCATGAATTTTGATGTTAAATCTAAGGTATAATCACAAAATATAATTGAAAATTGGTTAGAGGCCCTTACCCAATGATTTGATACAAAAATCCTCTCTCAAAATCTCTCCTTCCCGGACTTAGGGTTCAAAATATGATAAAATGAAGCAAAAACCCGAATTACACAGCTGAAAACAAGCTGCAGATGTCGCATTTGTGATCCAGGTTTTGCAATTCGCAATTGCGAAGAAACATTCACAATTGTGAACAATAACGGGGTTGGAAAAGGTCGCATTTGCGACAAAAAGTTCTCAATTGTGAATTGGGCATCGCAATTGCGATAGAGATGTTCGCAATTGCGACCACACCAGAAACCAGCAGTCTCCCCGACACAGAAATGAGCATAACTCCCTCATACGAATGTCCAAATTCGATGATTCTTTTTTCTATGGCTCCGAAATTACAATACGGATCTAATGGTTCAATCAAAACTGAATTTGGAGCTCATTTTCTCAATGTGGTACCATTTATACTTGAAGAAACGACGACGAAGCATAAAAAACAAGCGCAACACAACCTAAACCTATCTGAAAATCACCCAAGCCACTCGAGACCTCGTCCGAACATACCACGAAGTCCCGTAACACAACACGAACTAGCTCACATGATTGGAACACTAAAATAACCTCTAGAATCACGAATCAGACGTCAAAACACATGAAAATCACAATGAACTTCAAGAACTTCTAGAATCGCAACCGAGCGTCCGAACTATATCAAATCAACTCCAAATGATACATAATTTTCCAGGCAAGTACCAAATGACGAAATAGACCTATTCAATGTTTCGAAATCACAATCCGGACCCGATAGCCTTAAAGTCAAACCATGGTAAAACTTAGAAAAATTCTAAATCTTTAAATTTCAAACTTCCCCCAAATGATTCCGAAACCTTTACAAAAACATAATGAAATTACGGGCATACGCCCAAGTCTAAAATCACCATCCGGACCTACCTGAACCGCTGAAACTCTTATCCGAGGTCAAATACTCAAAAGTTAAACCTTGGTCAATTACTTCAACTTCGAGCTTCTCAAATGAGAGTCACTCTTGAAAATCCTTTCCGAACCTCTCAAAAACCCGAACCGACGATGCAAGAAAGTCATAATACACTGTGTGAAGCTACTCATGACCTCAAACACCCGAGCCGGACATAGTTGCTCAAAATGACCAGTTGGGTCGTTACTTACTCTCCCACTTAAACAGATGTTCGTCCACGAACGTGCCAGGAGTCATTCTAAAGCTATTAAATCACTGTGTAAGCTCACCACACATACACCCGGGGGTTATTCCCCATCACCCAACCTACGTAGGCCTGACAACTCAACTTAACTGAAGATCTTACTTCATCCTTAGTCCATTGTCGCGCCCCCTTTTTCTCGCGAAATCGAGTTTCAACATTTTTGGGACAACTCCTTTTAAGAGGGTAAGGAATTGGAATTGAGAGATTCGCCACCTAACGATTAAGGTGCGTTAGGTCACCAAGAGCAGATAACTCATATTACCAGTTTACATCACTAGATATCGGGTAAGGGCTCAAATTACCTCGAGGGGAAGGTGTTAGGCACCCCTTGAGGTCCATAATAGTGGGTCCCGGCCTAACTTAAATTGAGCGAATTAGTCTAAGGAAAAGAAAGCAATATGGACAAATAAAATACTCGATTTATTTTAGAACAGGAATGGGTAGGATCACCCCATGCAATACTTTATAGCTCCCTCAAGTCGGGGTGCCACTCATAGTATTTAGCGCACGGACTATCATCTCCTAATATCCGATTGCTATCTTTAAGTTGTTACTTAAACGTTCGAGTCGATTATAGTTCGTTTATTATGCGTGCACTACCCATCCCTTACCTATGGCCCTGGAGGTATTAGGACCTCTATTTGGGATAGTTCTAGACCCAGCCTATGTTGCTCAAAAATGTAAAAGTCTAGGCGACAAGCAAAAATAATTAGGACTTTCAGATAGCAAGCAAATATGGGCTCATATTGACCTCCACACATAAACAACAAAGGCACGCAATTGATTGACATGCTTAAATTAAAGTCTTATAGGCAGGATATCTATGTGAGAAATAAGAAAGCAGTGATTTATAGAAGCAGTTTCATTAAGGCGAATGTCAAGACCTATTGTTTGCCTACTGATTTTATTCAGTAATATCTGGGCCTTTCAGGTTGTAAGGAATCACATTTTTGAATCCAGAATTGTTCTTAAGACGTATAGGCATGTTGTCTAAGTGATTCACAGTGTCGATTGTATTCAGAACAAATTGATATAATCCTATAGGCATGATATCTACGAGTGTGTTGGTTATTATACTATGGACATGACTACTAGGCGTAGAACTGATTTTAGCTTTATAGACACGTTTCATAGCTTTGTAATTCCTTTTGATCCTATAGGCATGCTTTCTAATTTCTGTACTGACTTAAGTCCTATAAGCATGATTTCTAGGTTTGAAACTGGTTTAAGTCCTATAGGCATGGTATCTATTATTGAAATAATTTAACCCTATAGGCATGGTATCTATTGAGCAATAATACATGTAGAAATTGTACATATTATCAGAAAAACAATTAATCAAACACTAAGGTCCTATAGGCATGATTTCTAACATATGTTTGTTGGACAAGTTAATTCAACATATAGGCAGGATTTCTAATGCAATTTTAATCCTATAGGCGGGATTGCTAATGCAATTTAATTCTATAGGCGGGATTTCTAATATGCAAGCATGGTACAACACTCACATGATTTTAACAAAGATGGTGTAAAACAAGATTAACAGAACAAATGAAACCCTATTGGCAGGATTTCTAGCCAAATTGCCCAAAGAAAATAAAGGCCCTTCCCAATTTTACTATACACCCCAGAATCTGTTCATTACAAACTTATTACAAACAATAGTAATGAATAAATTACATAATAGTAATAAGATAAACTATAAGGAGCCTTCATTAGGCCCAAATAAACCTGAGAAACCAGTCCTTCAAACCAATCAACTTTGAGGCTCATTTCATAGGGACAACATAGCCAAGAATGGGTGATTCACCCATAGCACATATAAAACCAAGTTTCGAGTGTGTCAAAGTTCCCAAGGGCATCAGTGACCTAGGGCAATGCTCACACCAGAACCACATATTCAGAAGATTATTCACAAGAGATTAGTAACCAATTCCCAGTGTGTCAGAGTTCACAGGAGTCTCACATGGACCCTGAGCAGTGCTCACACAGGGGTGGTTGAGAACCTAAGGGACTAAAAATGGAAGTTTTAAAAGAGTGACAGCAAAAAGAGGTAGGAACAGATTTTAAAACAGTGCTGAGTTCAGAATAAATAAAGTTCAGAACACATAATTGCATTCAGCAAAATAAGAAAGGTTTGTAAAGTACATAGTTTCAAAGAGACCCAATTATACTTAGTGAGCATGCTGACATTTAGGACAATCATTTCGTAATCACAAAAATAATTTAGGCAAAACAGTCAGATTATCACATGACATGTTAGCAAAAAAATTGACATGGCTCATGAATTAAGTAACAATACATATCTGCAAAGTTAGGATAAGTTAACTAACTGCATGCTGATAGTATCTTAAGGAATGCAAAGTTCAGAACAGGTCCAGGATTAACAAACAGTGTGCATGGACAAGTTTAAACATTAAGCCAACTTTTAAGAGGATTCATGTTATTCAAAATAACTAATCTTAAATTAATAATATGAACTATAGGATTAGACAAAGTCATAGAAGCATAAGGGCAGAATCATACTTGAAATTTAAACATGCTGGTAGAGCAACACATATTATGAAAAATATGGAGAATAAAGTGACAAGGTATTAGTGCTTACCAGTTAAGCAGGAAAGTAAGTATCCACAACAATAAGTCCAGAATCTAATGGCCTTGGCTTTCAGCCGGTCAAGACCAAAACAATGAGCAAAGAGAATTACAGTAAATAATCTAAGTTTCAATGAGAGTATTAGAGTTCGAGTCTGTCCTAAGGAGGAGAGGTGAAAGGGTTTAAATAGTGTTCAATTAGACAAACAAATAAGGGAAGTAATGAAACACGTATAGGTAAGGAATGAAATTAATCATAAAATCAATTGAAGACAAAGTTCAGTCAATTAACAGGTCATAACAACATGTAATCAGGCGAGTAACATTTAAAATAAGGAAAATATCAATTAACAGTCAATTTCAAGGAAAATAAGGTAAGAAAATAAAGGAAACATGGTATATTTAGCAGAAGTAAGGAAAGTTTTAGTCATATACGAAAAAGGAAAATATTTAAAATTAGTAAGGATGGAAAGATTTAAACACTAATTTTTAGGTAAAACACATAAATCGGCAGAAATAAAAAGACAAAGAGTCACATGCTTCATAGAATGAACATAGACAGAAATATACTCACAGGACACATAATCGACCAGATCTGGTCCCAAAACAAAAGGCCTGAAACCTTAATCTTAGGTAAACCATAAAATCGATGAAAATAAAGGTAAAGAATCAAATATTTTAGTAAAATGAACATAGACAGGAGGTTGTTCAAAAAGAAAAATCAGAATCGAACCAGGTCTGAAACCCTAATTTAGGGAAAATAAAGAAAATTAACAAGAATAGGCAGATTCACGCATAATGAAGTGAATATATACGAGATAATGCTAAAAACTAAAGCTTGAACCAGTTTAGGTTCGAATCAAAGAGAATCTGAAACCCTAACCTTTAGGGCTAAGTAAGAATCCACAAGAGATACGTAAAACAACCGAACTCACAAAGAATACGGGATGAACACAGACGGAATACACAATAGGTTAAGGATTTTGAACCAGATTTGGTTCGAATCTCTCAAGATCTGCTTGCCATCTTAGGAAAGCCATTAGGAAATACCAAAATCGCCAGTAAAGAGATAGGACCAAATAAGGTAAGTCATAGATTGATATTCCTAGGTTAGAATTAGGGAGATTTTGAGTGACGGCACTAGGGTTTTGAGAGGAGAAGAAGAAGAGAGAGTTTGAGGGCGGTAGAGTGGGTGAAATGGATTAGGGTTAGATGGGTAGGTTATAATTAAAAAGGGGCGGAGTGGTACGAGTCGTTGATCTTCAGAGATCAACGACAGTGATTTAAAAAGGTTGGGTAGGGTGTTTTGGACGGGTATAGGTCTGGGTTAATGGGAATTTGGGTATTGGTTATTGGGGTATTGGGCTGGGGTAATTGGGTAGTGTATAGGTCCGAAATTGTGTTTTTAGGGGCTATATTTTAAATACCCAATTTAATAAAACAAATAATTTATAAAAATAATTAATAAATAGAAAAAATATCACTTGTGCATGAAAATAATTTAAAACAATTACTTAAAATTATAAAAATATAAAAAGTCATTTTCTTGTATAAATAATGTAATTATGCATATATATGGGCTATTATTGCAAAATATGCAATTTTAGCCTAAGGATGCAAAAATACAATCATAAGAAATATATAAAAAAATATTTAAAGATTAATACAGATATAGATGATGAAAATTAAATGATAAATCATCATAAAATTTATTTGAGATGCAATTAATAATTACTTATATAATAAAATGTAGGAATAAATTGATTAAAAGATTTTTAAAAATTATAGAAAATTATGAAAAAAATATTTGATGATGCTCATGCACTATTTTGAAGGTATATATATATTTTTTGAGAAATATGAGAAAAAATTGGGTATCAACAGCTACCCCTCTTTACCCGGGAAGGATGAAAGAGTTGTCGGGTAAAGAAATGATGACCAATTTTGGCCGAATAGGGAGATTTGAAAGAATATAGGCCGCACTCCGGCTTCCGAGCTACCTACATATCCATGATTTTACAGGAATCAGGTCGTGTGTAGTTCTGGATCCAATGATAGAGTAAACCAATGGAGTTGTTTCAAGAACGGACAAAATGTTCCAAGTAGGGTTAATTGGAGTTTGAAACGGTTATGAGTAAATGAGACTAGGTAACGGATGGTGAATGGTTATGTTTGGGATACTTTGAAGGATGTGGGTGGGAACTGGAGAGGGATTGCTCCTGTTGGGATAACGATTACTCTCTAGACCACCTGCAAATTTACAAAAATACACTGCAAGCACATATACATAAATTATTGTGTAAACTTAAACATGATGTAAATTCCCTTTGGTCTATGAAGACTGTCTTTGGATGGTGAGGATGACGTCCTTAGACCATGATTCCCGTGCCATAAATTTTATGGTAAGAGATTTGTAGGCCATGAAATGATGTTCTCGGGCCATGAAGATGGTGCCTCCGGACGATGATGACTTTGAATAATGATGTGCAAGTTTGAGAGATTCTCAGTCCATGGCATGATGTTTTCCGGCGATGAGGATGATGCCTTCAGACTATGACATCTTCGGACAAGTTGGCTATATTTCAGCTCATGAGGTGCAGAGGTATGATGCTAAAGGTGATAACAATATAGAGCTTAGTCTTATGCAAATGGAAGGCAATGCTTAGCCTTATGCAGAATGTGAGGCATGGCTTAGCCTCATATAAGGATTGAGACAGGGCTTAGTCTCATGCAGAGAGAAGGCAATGCTTAGCCTTATACAGATGGGAGGCAGGGCTTAATCTCATGAAGAGAGAAGGCAATGCTTAACCTTATGCAGATGGGAGGCAGGGCTTAGACTAATGCAGGAATTGAGACAAGGTTTAGTCTCTTGCAGAGAGAAGGCAATGCTTAGCCTTATGCAGATTGGGAGGCAGGCTTAGCCTCATGCAAGATTGAGACAGGGCTTAGGCTCATTCAAATACAAGGAAATGCTTAGCCTTATGCAGATGGGAGGCATGGCTTAGCCTCATGCAGGAATTGAGACAGGGCTTAGTCTCATGCAGAGAGAAGGTAATGCTTAGCCTTATGCAGATGGGAAGCAGGGCTTAGCCTCATGTAGGAATTGAGACAGGGCTTAGTCTCATGCAAGGTGAAGGCAATGCTTAGCCTTACGCAGATGGGAGGCAGGTCTTAGACTAATGCAGGAATTGAGACAGGGTTTAGTTTCTTGAAGAGAGAAGGCAATGCTTAGCCTTATGCAGATTGGGAGGCAGGGCTTAGCCTCATGCAGGATTGAGACATGAGTTAGTCTCATTCAAAGAGAAGGAAATGCTTAGCCTTATGCAGATGGGAGGCAGGGTTTAGCCTCATGCAGGAATTGAGACAGGGCTTAGTCTCATGCAGAGAGAAGGCAATGCTTAGCCTTATGCAGATTGGGAGGCAGGGCTTAGCCTCATGCAGGATTGAGACATGAGTTAGTCTCATTCAAAGAGAAGGAAATGCTTAGCCTTATGCAGATGGGAGGCAGGGTTTAGCCTCATGCAGGAATTGAGACAGGGCTTAGTCTCATGCAGAGAGAAGGCAATGCTTAGCCTTATGCAGATGGGAGGCAGGGCTTAGCCTCATGCAGGAATTGAGACAGGGCTTAGTCTCATGCAGAGAGAAGGCAATGCTTAGCCTTATGCAGATGGGAGGCAGGGCTTAGCCTCATGCAGGAATTGAGACAGGGCTTAGTCTCATGCAGAGAGAAGGCAATGCTTAGCCTTATGCAGATGGGAGGCAGGGCTTAGCCTCATGCAGGAATTGAGACAGGGCTTAGTCTCATGCAGAGAGAAGGCAATGCTTAGCCTTATGCAGATGGGAGGCAGGGCTTAGCCTCATGCAGGAATTGAGACAGGGCTTAGTCTCATGCAAGGTGAAGGCAATGCTTAGCCTTATGCAGATGGGAGGCAAGGCTTAGCCTCATGCAGGAATTGAGGCAAGGCTTAGTATCATGCAGAGAGAAGGCAATGCTTATCCTTATGCATATGGGAGGAAGGGCTTAGCCTCATGCAGGAATTGAGACAAGACTTAGTCTCATGCAAGGGGAAGGCAATGCTTATCCTTATGCAAAATGTGTTGGCAGGGCTTAGCCTCATGCAAGAATTGAGACAGAGCTTAGTCTCGTGCAGATTCAAGAGTAAGAGTGAAGCATTCTTAGCTGACAATATGTTTTGTGTATAACAATTGTGGTGTTGCGCCGATGCTTATTATTCCTGCATCCAAAGAAAAATTTATGAGTTTTGCAGGGGAGGTTGGTTCGTGTCTTTGTCTGCTTGATCTGCTCCACTCTGCCTGAGGGTCCTGTTCAACTTACCATGGGTATTATTTGGCTAAAAAGTAAAGTTTCTTTTCAAAAGCATGCATATATAGTTTTCAAAAACATAGTAATATGCAATTTAGAAATTAGTTAGGTGAACCAGTAACTGTGACATTATTAGTGACATTGCGACTTCCTTTGCCATAGAATTTTGAGGGTCCTCCTCAAAATTCTTCCCCCGTTTCTGTTTGTGGGGAAAATGAAAATTTAATTGAATTGTGACCGAACCCACAGGGATGCCTATGTATCCCCTCTTAAATGGGAATCAGGTCGAGCGTAGTTCAATTTTTTCTCGGCATCTTCTTCATCCATCCAGATCTGATGATAACCTGTGAAACAATCTACAATGGGTTGGTGTTCATGCTTGGCGCAATTGTCGATCAGTATGTGTATATTTGGTAGTGGAAAATCATTTTTGGGACTTGCTCTGTATAAACCCCGATAGTCAACACATACCTTGACTTTTTCATCTTTCTTCGAAACCGGCACAATATTGTCCAACCAAGTTGGATTTTCAACTACCCTGAGGACCTTGGCTTTGATCTGCTTGGTGAATTCCTCCTTGATTTTTAGGCTCATGTCCGGTTTGAACTTTCTGAGTTTCTGCTTCACTGGCAGACACATTGGAATTGTAGGTAGCTTCTGAGCTACTATGGATGTGCTCAACCCTGTCATATCGTCATATGATCATGCAAAAATATCCTTATATTCTTTCAGGAATGAGTGTATTCTTCCTTCTCTAACAGTGACAAGTGGATGCTTATGTGAGTTTCTTTGATGGTTTCAGAATCTCCCAAATTGACTATCTCGGTTTCGGCCAGGTTGGACTTGGGCTTGTTCTCAAAATTATCAACTTCTTTGAAAATTTCCTCGGGTATCACATCTTCTTCTTCTATTTATTCCAAGTCACTCTCCTTGTGTTGTGTTGTCTCATTACATATCACAGTCATTGGTTCATCAAGATAAGAAATGGTAATGCTATACAGAGAAAGATATGAACGAAAAATAGTAATAATAAAACATTAAGTCGTTGGTAAATATAAAAATGTCAAACAAAGTGATTTCAATAACTCAAATAATGTTTTTCGAAATGGAACATTGAAAATATTATTTAAAACAAAATGCTCAAGAAAAAACTGTTTTTTCAAAAACAAATGATGCTATCAACCTTGCTACCCCGGGACTCGTCGGGCCCTTAATGGTGTCGCGGTCCAGTTCTTCAGAAATGCTCCCTTCTCCACTGTCCGAATAGTAAGGCCTTCTTCCTCCTCCTCCTCGACTGTCACACAACAATCCATATCATCATTTCGGATTACTTGGAGGAGGAGGAGGTGAAGGGTATCTGGATCTGGTGTGATATGCTGATGATGCCAGTATGTGTGAACCAACCTTGGGGAATGTGAATAATCAAAAAGAAAGAAAAAGGTAGCCAAGTCACTGAGAATTCTGGAAAATTATTTGCTGTATTTAAACACATATTGCGAAAATATAAATTCGCGTCCTAATTTGGGAACCTCGTTGTGCCCGAGGTTGGCCTAGCGACAAGTAGAGTTGGAGAAATTTAAAGCCAATAATTGCCTCATTTCACTAACGTGATAAATAAGACAAATCTAAAACGACAATAAAAAACTAAGTCACTAATGGTGTTTTACTTATTACATTCGAAAAGTAATTCTAAAACAAATAAACCTAATTTACTTAGTCCCAGAGGGACCTTCTCCAAGTTTGGATTTCTTGGCTCCATCGATCAGGTTCCCCAGGTCGCACATGTCTAGTAGTAGGTATGCCCTTGCTAGATGTCCTTCTTCGTTACCCTCAGCATTCTGGCAGTCTATGACTCTTTTCCTCATCTTCCCCTCTAACTCCATTAAAACCTGCTCCAGATACTCCAGCCTTTCCATTGACCTAGTAGCCATTTCCTTCCATTCATTGATTGCCTCCATATCGATCTTGTGTTGTTCCAGATGCTCGGCCTCGGTACTTCACCTGTGTTTCAGCAACTTCATCCATGACTCTGTTTCCTCGACCGACCCCTGGCTCGACTATTCCTGATATGCTATCGTCCAACCAAGATGGGTAGAAATACACATGCCCTGGGTGGTATCGTTCTGATTCGATGGTGTCTTTTTCCACAATGACCTTCAAGTGCCACATGTGTTGAGTTTCACATTTGTACGAGATGTCATCATCTTGAAAATCTGCTCTGTAGTGATTCATTTTGGAGACTCGCGGTATGACTTGTTTTCTACCAGCTTGTCTCATGACCCTGATAGGAACATAGGGGTGTATGCCCCTTAACCCGGTCAACACCAAATACAGAACATCCCTGGATCTGATGATGAATTCACTGGTAGGGAACCACTCGAACATCCAATGAACCTGGTCCTCGGTCAAATTATCAAAAAACTGTACCCATTCTGTAGCATTCTCTGGTGGAGCAAACTTGTCTGGGATAAAGGCCATTCACTTGGAGTGATGGAAAGCTATGTGATCATTCCATGGTCTTCGTGGAAACTCTTGGCGGTATTGGCCTCTTTGGAGATGTTCCAGCAACCAAATCTATAGCAGCAAATTACAACCCTCAAATGTTTGAACCCTTTCTGGCAACGATCCAAAGCCCGATATATTTCTACTATAATCATAGGAACAATAGTGTACGTTTGTCCCTCGATTCCCTCCATTAAGGATTTGGTTACCATGGCCAGTCTGGTGTGAATCCTTTCCATTTTTCTTGGATACACTATCATACCCAAAAAGCAGATGACGAACACGAAAACCCTACGATGAATCCAACCCGGGGAGGTAATGGAGAACTCGTCATGAAAGATATAATAAGATTTGTTGTGTCCGTATCGTTCATAAAGGACGTCAAAAGGTATGTAGGACTTCTTCAAACATACCAAGTTGTCGTTCTTTCTTAAGCCCATCATTTTCAGAAACCCCCTAGGGGTGCGATTTTCTGGTACCATTAAACCAGGACTGTCCAAGGTAGTCTAGCGAATCCCCGTATTTCCTCCAAAGAGAAGTCATTTCTATGTTTCCAAAACAGAATAAAGCCCTTTCTCCGTCCCAGAACATAGTAGCAGCTTCAATCAATATGTTGTTTGGTTGGATGTCTAATAAGGAAGGTAAGTTTCCGAGGACCCTTTTCACATGATTTTTGTTACTTGACGGAAGGTCCTCCCACAAATCTAGAAATAACGGCGGTATATCTCGGACCATGCCGAACCTAGGGACTTCATGCCTCATTTTCTGCAAAATAGACAAGGTTAGACCTTTCCCCTCAGAATTCGACTATTTATACATTAACGATTAGCATATCGGCCTTTATTTCTCCAAGTAATGCACATATCAAGGTTGCGTCCGTTGGGATTATGGAAACTCTAGTGGACTTTGGACAAGGCTTTACTTAACGGTTTATTATGCGGACAACATATTAACCTAGGCTAGGTTTGACCATGATGCATGTACAATTATTATCATAGTAAGGTTTCTATAGAGGTCTAGACGGGTACCCTCAAGCGGACAACTTGAGGGGGAAAGGCACGGAACCATTGACTGCACCGCTGATCGACTAGTTTTACCGCAAATAAGTCTTTCCAAATTCAAAAAGGGTGATATAGGAAGAGCGCATACACTCATCAAGTGTTGCTATGGTAAAAATTACGCACGGGTGGAATATGATGTTGAGCATAATTTATGCAAAAAGAAAATAACATGTTGTCAAGTATTTGCACGATGAAAAATGATAAAATGCGGTATTTAATAATTGTAAAGGCATTTAAGAAAGAAAACAAAGAGACAAGTCAGTTTCCATAGTAAAAAGTAATAAACAGGGGAAGAGAAATCATAAATGAATAAAGATAGGCAAATGAATTCACATAGAGTGGGAAGGGGAAAGGGTGTGCAAGTATTAACAGAATAATAAAGACATGTTTAAAGACTAATTCACAAAACAGGTTCATTATGGTAAGAGCCTAAAAATATCCCCAGCAGAGTCGCCATGCTGTCGCGCCCCCTTTTTCTCGCGAAATTAGGTTTCGGCATTTTTGGGACAACTCCTTTTGAGAGGGTAAGGAATTGGAATTGAGAGATTCGCCACCTAACGAATTAAGGTGCGTTAGGGCACCTAGAGCAGATAACTCATATTACCAGTTTACATAACCAGAGATCGGGTAAGGGCTCAAATTACCTCGAGGGAAGGGGTTAGGCACCCCTCGAGGTCCACAACGGTGGGTCCCGGCCAAACTTACATTAAGTGAATTAGTCTAAGGAAAATAAAGTAATTTGGACAAATAAAATACTCGATTTATTTTAGAACAGGAATTGTGGGGGGGGGGGGGGGGTGTTAAGTTTTTNCCCAAATAGAGGTCCTAAGTTTTTTAGCCTATAGGATCACCCCATGCAATACTTTATAGCTCCCTCAAGTCAGGGTGCCACTCATAGTATTAAGCGCACGAACTATCATCTCCTAGTACCTGATTACTATTTTTAAGTTGTTACTTAAGCGTTCTAGTCAATTCTAGTTCGTTTCCTATGCGTGCACTACCCGTCCCTTAACTATGGTCCTGGAGGTATTAGGACCTCTATTTGGGATAGTTCTAGACCCAACCTATGTTGCTCAAAAATGTAAAAGTCTAGGAGACAAGCAAAAACAATTAGGAATTTCAGATAGCAAGCAAATATGGGCTCAAATGACCTCCACATATAAATAACAAAGGCACACAATTGATTGACAGGCTTAAATTAAAGTCTTATAGGCAGGATATCTATGTGAGAAATAAGAAAGCAGTGATTTATAGAAGCAGTTTCATTAAGGCAAATGTCAAGACCTATTGTTTGCCTACTGATTTAATTCAGTAATATCTGGGCTTTTCAGGCTGTAAGGAATCACCGTTTCGAATCCCGAATTATTATTAAGACGTATAGTCATGTTGTCTAAGTTATTGATAGTGGCGATTGTATTCAGAACCAATTATATAATCCTATAGGCATGATATCTACGAGTGTGCTGGTTATTATACTATGGACATGACTGCTATGCGTAGAACTGATTTTAGCTTTATAGACATGTTTCATAGCTTTGTAATACCTTTTGACCCTAGAGGCATGCTTTCTAATTACTATACCGACTTAAGTCCTATAGGCATGATTTTTAGGTTTGAAACTAGTTTCAGTCTTAAAGGCATGGTATCTATTATTGAATTAATTTAAGCATGTAGGCATGGTATCTATTGAGCGGTAATACGGGCAGAAATTGTACATATTACCAGAAAAAAAAATTAAATCAAACATTGAGGTCCTATAGGCGTGATTGCTAACATATGTTTGTTGGACAAGTTAATGCAATCTATATGCAGGATTTCTAATGCAATTTTAATCCTATAGGCAGGATTTCTAATGCAATTTAATCCTATAGGAAAGATTTCTCATATGCAAGCATGGTACAACACTCACATGATTTTAACAAAGATGGGGTAAAACAAGATTAACAGAAAAAATGAAACCCTATTGGCAGGATTTCTACCCGAATTGCCCGAAGAAAATAAAGGCCATTCCCAATTTTACTATACACCCCAGAATCTGTTCATTACAAACTAACTACAAACCAAAGTAATAAATACATTACATAATAGTAATAAGATAAACTATATGGAGCCTTCATTAGGCCCAAATAAACTTTGGGAACCAGGCCTTCGAACCAATCAACTTTGAGGCTCATTTCATTGGGACAACATAGCCAAGAATGGGTGATTCACCGATAACACATATAGAACCAGGTTTCCAGTGTGTCAAAGTTCCCAAGGGACCCAGGGCAATGCTCACACTAGAACCACATATTCAAAAGATGATTCATAAGAGATTGGTAACCAGTTCCCAGTGTGTCAGAGTTCACAGGAGTCTCACATAGACCCTGAGCAGTGCTCACACTAGGGTGGTTGATGTGATGACCCAAAAGGTCATCCCGTATATTCTAGCTAATTCTGTGTTTCGGGGTCGTGAAAACCTCCTTCTATATCACCTCGATTTGTGTGTGCATCCCGGGCGTGTAGTCGGGAAGCCTTTATGTGAAAAATTGATAAAAATGATAATTTTTGTATTAGAAATTTGAATAAAGTTGACTTCAGTCAATATTTTTGGTAAACGGACCCGGACCTATGATTTGACGGCCCCGGAGGTTCCGTAGGAAAATATGGGACTTGGGCGTATACCCGGAATCGAATTCCGAGGTTCCAAGTCCAAGAAATGAATTTTTAAAGAAAATTGTTTTCTGAAAAATATAAAGGTTTTTGAAAATGAAATTTGAGGTGAAACCTGTGATATCGGGCCCGTACTATTGTTCCGGAGCCCGGTACAGGTTCGATATGATTTATATGTGTTATCTGTGAAATTTTGTAAGAAACGGACTTAGTTTGACGTGAGTCGGACCTTAAATGCAAAACTTAATGTATATAGAAATTTGGAGGAATTTCATGGATTTTTAGTTTAATTCATCGTTTTAGTGTTGTTTTATGTGGTTTGAAACCTCGAGCGAGTCTGTGTTAGGTTATATGACTTGTGTGTGTGGTTGGACGGGGTCCTGGGGCCCTCGGGTATGTTCGGATGCCCATCGGATGATATTAGAACTTGGAAGATAGCTGAACCATTGCTAGTTCTGGTGTCTCACAGCTGCGATGGACCTTCCGCAGGTGCGGCAAGGATCTCGCAGGTGGGGACTTGGCCCAATCCCCTAGTCCTCGCATGTGCGGTTTGTTTTCCGCAGGTGCGGCCATTTGACCGCAGGTGCGACCCCAGGCCTTTTAGTGGGTTTTCGCACCTACGATGGTATTTCCGTAGGTGCGGTCCCAGGGGCACAGGTGCGGATATCGCTGGGCAATTATATCAGATTCAAGGGCTTAAGCCTATTTTCACCATTTCGAATTTTGGAGCTCGGGAAAGGCGATTTTTGAAGACCTTTGCACCTGGGTAACTTGGGTAAGTGATTTCTAACCTACTTAGATCAATTTCCATGATTCCTAACTTAAGTCCGGTCCTTAGAATTCGTATTTGGGTGGAAGATTTGGGGAAAAAATTGATATACTTCATAGACCAAATTATTGAGTTTTGATTGGGGTTTTGACCTCCGATTTGAGAGATTTTCATATGTTTAGACTCGTGAGTGAATGGGTGTCCGGAAAACATAATTTTTACCCGATTCCGAGACGTGGGCCCGGGGAATTTTTTGGGCGAATTTCCTAATTTCGCGTATTAGCTTTGAACTTATTAGTTATTTTGTTTCCTTGTGATAATATTTACACCATGCAATCAGATTGTCTAGATTTGGGCCACCCGGAGTTGGATACTCGTGGCAAGAGCGTGGTTTTGAGTTGATTAGTGCAGTCAAGGTAAGTATCTTACCTAACCTNAACTTGTTATATCTGAATTCCTGATTTCTAGTCTCATCTCTTCCTGCTCAAATTAGAAGTACTTGCCTAGCATTCCTTGTTTATTATTTGATCTTAATTGACTTAAATGAAGACTTTTCCTTGCCTACCGTTATACTATATCTTTCTTCATACAATGTCTATGTGACTAAAACTAGTATAATCTCACCCTATAAATGTCTAACAAATAATTGGAATATCTACACGTTGGTGAAACATGCCCGTGAGTCGTACATTGTGATTTAAATGATTTTCCTTTTAAGTACTACTTAGGTTTAATTGACGACCGCCCATGTTGATGGTATTCTTTGATGCTGCCTATTTACTGAGCATTTGTTCAAACTAAGTTTATTCGGTGAAGCTAATTGTCTAAGTGAGATTGGTTATAGCTGATTCCCTTGCCGGGATGATTTGGTTTCTTGGTTGCGAACTTGAATATATAGAATCGTTGCTATATTTGTCTTATTTTCCCTCGTTATGCTGTTTTCTCTTTGTGCTTGGCATTCCTTTCAGTGGCTACTTCTAACGAGTGAGTTTTTACCATTTTTGTGATTTAAGTCTTTGTATTGATTTGCTCATCGCACTTTGCATTCGTTCTTGTTTGCTTTTGCGCCGGTTGTGGCAATATATGTTGTTTCTGTCGCATTCTGGTTGTTTTCCTCAGTGGTTGCATGCATATTTAAATTGGGACTACAGACAGAGATCTGGGAGCTTTCCCCCTGTACTGCATCACATATTTAAATTGGGATTATGGATAGAGATCCGGGAGCTTTCCCCCTGTACTGCATCGCATATTTAAATTGGGAATACGGACAGAGATCCAGGAGATTTCCCCCTATACTGCATCGCATATTTAAATTGGGACTACGGACGAGATTCCGGGAGCTTTCCCTCTGTACTGCATTGCATGACAAATTCTGAGTTGCGGACTGAGTTCCAGTGGTTTTATCATTGAGGAGATTTGGATCGAAGAATATAAATATATATTGAAAGTATAGCTGAAAAGCAATTATCTCCAGGAAAAGTTATGTCTAGAGGACTTCTATTTCGAAAGAATATTTGAAAAGTATTTGTCTTGCAGAAAAAAGATATTTGAAAGAGTAGTATCTGGGAAAGTATATTTTGAACATCACGTATTTTGATGATATTTGAAAGAGCAGTATTTGGGAAAGTATATTTTGAACATCACGTATTTTGATGATATT
The DNA here is from genome assembly GCA_005239525.1 of Nicotiana knightiana. Classification (NCBI taxonomy): domain Eukaryota; kingdom Viridiplantae; phylum Streptophyta; class Magnoliopsida; order Solanales; family Solanaceae; genus Nicotiana; species Nicotiana knightiana. Next base: position 59,728 of record ML422671.1, read on the forward strand.
TGAAAGAGCAGTATTTGAGAAAATATATTTGAACACCACGTATTCAAAGAGACTATGTTTTAAAGATTTCTCTTTATAAAAAATATATAAATATACATTCAGAAAAAGTATGTTTCAAAGACGGAATTTCTCTATTCCGAAATGATTATATCTTTAAAGTTTTCAAAATAAACTCACGATTTAAAGTCTTTCACTCGAAGGGTTGACCAGTTTTATTGAGTTTATCGACTAAGGTCTGACGTGAATAAATTAATGTAGTGCTGAGTTGCTAGTGCTATTTATTGGGTTGTGATTCCCGCCATTTGGATTTCATTCTTTCCAATCTCTTTGCGTGTCTCTATTATACTGTCCGTTGATCGTAATTATTGAATTTCTTCCGTATTATTTTACCGTATCGTTAATTATATTGAAAAATCTTTAGATAGATATTATGTTTCTGCCATTTATACATTCATGCCTTCTTACTTATTATACCGGTGGTGTCTTGACTAGTCCTCGTCACTACTTCACTGAGCATAGTCTTGATACTTACTGGCACCGCTGTGGTGTGCTCATACTACATTTCTGCACATTTTTGTGTGCAGATCCAGGTTATTGTTGTTAGTAGCTGCACAGATCATTGCTGAGGAGACTCAAGGTAACCTGATGCTGCGTTCGCAGGCTTCGAAGTCACCTTCCTATTTTATTTCTATTCAACTGTACTTACTTATTCCTAGACAATTGTATTTAGATTTGATAGAAAGATTTCGTAGAGTTTATGACTTGTATTTACCGGGTTTTGAAAAATTGTAAATTTTGTCAAGATGTCTATATCGAGATTGTTATAATTCCTTTATTGTTGTTGTTCAGTGAAAATGTTAGGCTTACCTAGTCCCTAAGACTAGGTGCCATCACGATACCCACAGAGGGAAATTTGGGTCGTGACAGTTGAGAACCTAAGGGACTAAGAGTGGAAGTTTTAAAAGAGTGACATCAAAAGGAGGTAGGGACAGATTTTAAAACAGTCCTAAGTTCAGAAGAAACAAAGTTCACAACACAGAATTGCATTAAGCAAAACAAGAAAGGTTTGTAAAGTACATAGTTTCAAAGAGACCTAATTATACTAAGTGAGCATGATGACATTTAGGAAAACCATTGCTTAATGACAGAAACTATTTAGGCAAAACAGTCAGATTATCACATGAAATGTTAGCAAACAAATTGACAGGGCTCATGAATTAAGTACAATACATATCTGCAAAGTTAGGATAAGTTAACTAATTGCATGCTGATAGTATCTTAAGGAATGCAAAGTTCAGAACAGGTGCATGATTAACAAACAGTGTACATGGACAAGTTTAAACATTAAGCCAGCTTTTAAGAGGATTCATATTATTCAAAATAACTAATCTTAAATTAATAGTATTAACTATAGGATTAGACAAAGTCATAGAAGCATAAGGGTCGAATCATACTCGGAATTTAAACATGCTAGTAGAGCAACACATATTACGAAAAATATGGAGAATAAGGTGACAAGGGATTAGGGCTTACCAGTTAACCAGGAAAGCAAGTAACCACATGTCAGGCAAGCAAACTTTAATTTACTATTGATCCCTTTTTAATTTATAAAAAATTCACCATACATAAGAGATTTTTCTTTCAAAAACATAATTTGAAGTAAATTAGTGACTTAAACGACCAAAGTGAGCAATAAATATAGTAATCACCACCATCATTACAACCCAAAAGAATAGAATATCCACTATGTGGGCATGCCAGAAACTGGCGTCACGGGTCTACTGGCATCTAATAGAAACTAGTATGCAAAAGAAAGTACAAGTTTGCCCTACTGTCTGAAGAAAGAGTATAGACATAATAACAGAAAAGAGGAACTCCAAGGTGCTGCCAGAGATAAGCGTCAAGGAAAGCAGCTCACCGAGAAATCCACGCCCACTATACGTCAGGGATGAGCGCCGGATGAATACCCAGATGCACCTGCCTCAGAGCCTGTACAATTAAGTACAGAAGCGTAGCATGAGTACATAAAAAAATATGTACCCAGTAAATATCCCGCCTAATCTCGAAGAAGTAGTGACGAGCGGTAAACGAGATACTTACTAGGGTCAACATTTTTAAATAACATAATTTAATAGGAACTAGGCAGGCATAACAGTCTAAGTAAGCACAAAGATATAAAATATCAAGTATAGTAGTAATTACCTTTGCATGGTAAAATTCACTAGACTATAATGTACTAAATCCCCTTATTTCACATGAAACAGTTTATACAGTTACAACAAATTCCCAGTAAATCATACAGCACATAATAGGCCGGAAGCGTACGGCCGAAACGTCGCGAAAATAAATGTGCACTGCCGAGGGTCGAACGGCTCGAACCATAGATGCATCTATTACCCACTCGTGAATCGAACATGCAACGCGGTTGACATAATAGTAGGGCTATTCCGCTCACGAATCATACATGTGATGCGGGTGCCGCATACATACATAAAATTATCAATATTTAGGGGGTTAACAGCGAAATACTTTGAAGCAAGAAATTAAGCAATATAATATGGAACACATGTAAGGCACATATAAGCATGGTTATGAGTCCTAGAACTACCCAACATAACATAGTAGTAGCTACGTGCGGACTCTCGTTACTTCCTGCGTGCGTAGCCCCCGCAAATAAGGACATGCAATTATTTGTAATCACCTATGTGGACAATTCCCTCTTACAAGGTTAGAAAGGAGACTCACCTTGTGTCGAACCTACTCTCCGGGTCAAGAACGCGTCGGAAAACTCCAAATTCGTCACCCAAGGACTCAAAACTAGCCAAATGTTATACAAATATATCAATTCATGCTCAAAAGTATGGAATTTTCTTATTTAGTTAACCAATTTAGCCTACTTTGCAATATCTCAAAATACACCCTCAAGCCCACGTGCTCGAATTCCGAAAATTTTCGAAGGAAACACTTACCTATAACCTAAGGATCGTTAATATATAGTTTTTGTATGATTCCATGGAAAATTTCGTGGTAATTTTCAAAATTTTCATAAAACCTATGTTTTTACTCTAACCCATGATATTTCCACTAATTAGTGTGTTAATATACATAAAAATTCAAGTATTCAACTTAAATTGTAATGGGAATCACTTACATCTCAGTTGCTAGGTGAAATCTCTTCTTTGAAAGCTCCCAAAATCGCCACAACTGAAGAAAAATGGTTAAAATGGGACTAAGTCCCGTTTAAATCTAACACTGCCCAGCTGCCCCTTGTGTGCGATCGCAGCTGGGGCAGTGCAATCGCACAAGTCAACTGCCAGGACCCCTAAAACGTCTACTGTGCGATCGCGGAGAGTAAATGGGTCAGGCCTGTGCGATCGCTGGGCCAGGCCACAAATCACCCCTGTGCGAACGCAGACAAGCCCATGCGATCGTACAGGGCATTTTCCCACACCCTGCCAACTCCTTCTATGTGATCGCATCATTGCACCTGCGATCGCACTGAAGGAAACCAGTCAGTGAAAAATCTAGTTTTTGAATTTAACTCCGAGGGGTCCAAAACTCACCCGAGCCCCTCGGGACCCCGTCTAAAGGCACTGGCGGGTCTGTATTAATGATACAGACTCGCTCGAATTTACGGAACGTGAAAAACAACAACGAAACTAACAATTCGACCCCAAAACCAAATTGAATCAAACTTTGAACTTCAAGTTCTAGAATTCGCTTACAATGCGCCGAACTGATCTACACTACTCGGAGTGACACCAAATTTTGCAAGCAAGTCATAAATGACATAACGGAACTATTCCCGATCTCGGAATTCCATTGGGACCTTGATAACACAAAAACACGTACCAAACCAAATTTCAAACTTAAGGAAACTCTAATTTCGATATTGGGCGCTGAAACGCCCCCGAGTCATCCAAAACCCATTCCGAATATACGCACAAGTCCGAAATCATCATACAAAGCTACTGGAACTGTCGAAACTCGATTCCGATGTCGTTTACTAAAAATGTTGACCGAAGTCAAACTTTGGCCTTAATGGCCAACCTTAAGGAACCAAGTGTTCCTATACCACTCTAAACACTTCCGAATCCCGAACCACCCGTCCCCGTAAGTCATAAATCATAATAAGCCGCTGCAGGAAGTTTCATTTAGGGTAACGGGGTCCGATAAACAAAACCACCGGTCGGTTCGTTACATTCTCCACCTCTTAAACAAACGTTTGTCCTCGAATGGGTCTAGAATCACACCTGAAGTGCCAAATAGATGTGGATATCTGCTCCGCATGTCCTCCTCGGACTCCCAGGTTGACTCCTTGACTGGTTGGCCCCTCCACCAGACCTTTACGGCAGAAACTCTTTTAGATCTCAACTGGCGATCATGCCTGTCAATAATAGCAACTGGCTCCTCCTCGTAGCCCAACCTCTCATCCAAATGAATAGTGCTGAAATCAACCACGTGAGAGAAGTCAGCGTGGTACCTCCAGAGCATGGTTACATGAAAAACCGGATGAACTCCTGACAAATTAGGAGGTAAGGCTAGCTCATAATAAACCTCCCCAACTCGCTTCAACCCCTCGAAGGGACCTATAAACCTTGGGCTCATCTTGCCCTTCTTCCCAAACCTCATAATACCCTTCATCGACGAGACTTTAAACAAAACCTTATCTCCCTCCATAAATGATACATCACGCACCTTCTGATCCGCGTAACTCTTCTTTCTGGACTGTGCCGTGCGGAGCCTCTCCTGAATCAACTTCACTTTCTCCAAAGCATCTCTCACCAGGTCGGTGCCATATAACTTAGCCTCGCCAGGCTCAAACCACCCGATAGGAGAACGACATCGCCGGCCATACAAAGCCCCAAATGGTTCCATCTCAATGTTGGACTGATAACTATTATTGTAAGCAAACTCGGCCAAAGGCAAGAACTGGTCCCACTGACCTCCGAAGTCAATCACACATGCCCTGAGCATGTCCTCCAATATCTGAATCGTAAGCTCTGACTGACCATCAGTCTGAGGGTGAAATATTGTGTTGAGATCTATCTGGGTACCCATCTCACTATGCAATGCTCTCCAGAAGTGCGAGGTGAACTGAGGACCTCGATTCTATACAATGGACACCGTCACACCGTGTAACCGGACTATCTCCAGAATGTAGATATGTGCCAACCTCTCAGAAGTATATGTAGTAGCCACTGGAATGAAATGCACTGATTTGGTAAACCTATCCACAATGACCCAAACCGAGTCAACCTGCTGCAAAGTCCGAGGTAACCCAACCACGAAGTCCATATGATGTGCTCCCACTTCCACTCGGGAATGGGCATCTGCTGAAGTAGGCCTCCTGGCCTCTGGTGCTCACACTTAACCTGCTGGCAATTAAGACACCTAGCCACATACTCCACAATGTCCTTCTTCATCCGCCTCCACAAGTAATGCTGCTTTAAATCACGATACATCTTTGTAGCACTAGGATGAGCAGAATACCGAGAACTGTGTGCCTCTTCTAGAATCCTCTCCCTCAGGCCATTAACCTTAGGAACACATAAACGGCCCTGAAGTCTTAGAACACCATCCTCGCCAATAGTAACCTCCTTGGCACCACCCTAAACCACTGTCTGCCAAAGCTCTGTAAAGCACGAATCATCAAACTGCCGAGCCTTAATCTCACCCAATAACGAAGACTGAGTGATCACGCTCAACTATGTCTTATAGAAAGACTAAACGGGCGCTGCAAATATAATCGGGGGTATTATGCCCAGAGTCGATCCCACAGGGAATAGACGTATCAACTAGTCTTTAAAATACTACTGGTACTTATTCAATTTTCTCAATACTTTTGAATATAATTTGGTG